>JAPFFP010047359.1:0-10410 GCA_026153255.1 Solanum medicagineum | reverse complement strand
CAGGCATATTAATCAATCCAAAGGACCAAGAACTGAAAATGACCATAACGGGTCCAAAATACTTCCTTTGGGATGTCGCATTCCCTTACTTTCAACTGACGGTAATCGGATTAGATGTCTATCTTTGAGAAGAAAAAGGCACCCTGAAGTTGGTTAAATAGATCATCTATCCTGGGGAGAGGATATTTATTCTTTATCCTGACCATATTCAGCCACCTATAATCAAAGTACATCCTCAAATCTCTCACAGGAATAGGACATGAGCACCCAAGGAGAAACATTTGGCCTAATAAAGCCTTTCTCTAGAAAGTCTTTCAATTGCTCTTTCAATTCTCTTAACTCAGTGGGGGTCATTCTATAAGGTGGAATAGAGATAGGCTGAGTATCAAGGAGAACATCAATCCCAAAGTCGATCTCTCTATGAGGAGGTACTACAGGTAAACCTTCAGGAAATTCTTCATGAAACTCATCCAAAATGGAGAGTAACTCAAGAGTAGGGGGCTCAATATTATCAGACTTAACTTCAATGATATGATAGATACAACCTTTAGAGAATAGATTTCTGGCCCTAAGATAGGAAATAAAGTTACCCTTAGGTGCAACAGAATCACCCTTCCACTCTAGGACCGGTTAATTCGAAAAATGGAATTTAACAGTTTAGGTCCTACAATCAATAGAGGCATTGTAGGCATGAAGCCAATCCATGCCAAGGATCATATCAAAATCAATCATGTCTAATACAATCAAATTAGCAAGAGTATCCTTATGATGCATGGAAACTATACAGTCTCTATAGATTCTTTCTGGTAGAATAGACTCATCAATAAGAGTAGAAACATCTAAGGGTTCAAGAAGACACTTCAGAGTTATATCAAATCTACTAGCCACATAAGAAGATGGAAACGACAATTTGGCACCAGGATCCATTAAACCATAGAAATCAAGAGTAAAGACTTGAATCATACCCGTCACAACATTTGGGGAGTTTTCTTGATCTTTGTGATTATCTATGGCATACAAATGATTTGTAGCTCCGTTTGTGCTTGATATAACACCATTCTGGTTTCCACTAACTAGTTAGGCTGGTGCAAATGACTGAGCCTTATCAGTCCACCTTGGCTAATCCTTCTGAAAGTGACTCATCTGTCCACACTTGTAACATGCATCTCTACCTTCACGGTATTTTTCCAAGTGCAACTTACTGTACTTACCATATAGTGGCTTACCCCGTGATCCTTGAGCCACAATTGCTATGACTGAGATCCCTAGACTCCAAATTTCTAAGACCTCTATTCATTCCTATTTTTGGGCACAGGTGCACTAGCAGATGATGGTGTTGGCCCTGACCGAAACCTATTACCATTCCTATTCCCTCTCATTTTGACATCATGGTTGGATGTTTTAGTCCTCTTATTTTTATACTCTTTCCTGTTCTACTGACTTTCCTCACTAACTTGTTATACATAAGTCATCTGTCTCCCAATATCTATGTCACGCACAAGCATAGATCCCCTCCCATTTTTCTTTGGCCCCTTATTTAACCATCCATATACAATCCTATTCTCCCTATCATATCTACAACCATATTTGAAGCATAGCGAGATAGCTGGGTGAACTTGAGCCCATACTCCTGCACAACCATAAAACCCTGTTTTATATTCAGGAACTCTCTTACCTTAGCCTCCCTCAGTTCTCTAGAAAATAAACACCCTCAAAAAGCTTCCTCGAATACTTACCAAAGTTAGCACTAGGGCTTCCTCTTCTCTACCCTTCTTTCATTGATCAAACCACAGTCTAGCAACACATTTGAGCTCATAGGCAACCTATGAAACTTTATAAACATCATCCATATGCATCACCTGAAACAGTTTCTAAAGCTCATCAATTTAGTTCTCTGGGTCCTCATTTGGCGTGGAACCCAAATTATGTCCCATTTTTTAATCATTAGCTTGGGGAGCTAGTTAGGACTGGTTTCGAGGTTAATTCTGAGATTATGGATGTCAGTCCCATCTTTCTCATTTTTGACTTCGAAATTGGTCTATTTTCTCTCTTTTTTTTAGTTTTGGTGATATAACACTCGTTATAGCATTGTGGCTCTATTGATCGCAGCTTGAGAATGTTCTAGAGCAGGCATGTTCATCCTACAGGTATGCTATGACTTCTCTAATTTTATACTGAGTTTGGTTATGTAAATATAAGTGGATTTGCATGAATGTGAGGTGAGGTGTTAGTTGTATATGCCATGTGTGCTCAAATACCTGTTTTAGTTGACATGTGGGGCTGGTGGGTACATATATTATATTTCAAATCATGCATCCTTTGTTGATATATTTTTAGTTAAGAGTGTAGTATATTGGAGAATGTTTGGCCTTAGTCTAGGCTTACACTCGTAATACCATAGAATTGTATTGTTTAAAAGTAGGTAAACTAATTAAATCTACCCAACATAACTCAACATGCATAGGTTTTTGTAGACTGGTATAACAGACTTAAGGATCACAGCTAGGAGCAACATGCACAATATTTGAGGATCAAGTTCCAAACCTATAGGCATTATCGACTTTATGCCAAGTTTTCTAAGTGTAAGTTTTGGTTGGAGCCCATAACATTTTTGGGGCACATAGTGTCCAAGGATTGTATTATGGAAGATCCAACTAACATTGAAGCTATTTGTGATTGGGCCATACCCACCTCTATTAGTGAGGTTAGGCGTTTTGTTGGTCTGACGGGGTAATACCAGTAGTATACTGAGGAATTCGCCATTATTGTTGCAGGATTGAATCGATCGATTCACTGGGGTGTTCTTTTTGTGTCATCTGTGATGTGTGAGTTGAGATTTTGGAGGCTCAAGGAGTTACTTACTACTGCTCCTACTTTGACTCTTCGAGTTGGGGTAAGGGCATTACCATATATATGAAGGAGAAATAACGTAGTCAAGCAAATATATGATATTTATGTACATTATACAACTATAGTTTGAAAAAATTAAAATTTGTAGTTATAGTTAGGATGCTGATTCTATAGTTAGAGTTTTGTTATTAGTTATTTTATCCACGCTTCCTCTTTCTCCACAATTTCTTGCTAGATATACAATTACTTATGTATGCCAGCTGCATATATATAATTATTTTAACAAATATACATAGTCAATTCAACATATATACATATACAATTCATCTCTCTCCACTCTCTGCGCTCTCTTGCTCACCCCTTTCCTGCCTCTCTCGATCTCGCTCACCTCTTTCCTCTATTTTCCAATCTCGCTTGCCAGATATACAAATACATATATATATTAGCTACACATATACAATTTTTTCACAGATTTACACAGATAATTTGACAAATATACATATAAAATTCACCTCTCTCCTCACTCCAAGTCACATAGCCAAGGTTATGCCATGTAATTATGTAAAATGTAGCTATTTGTCAATATTAAGTTTCAAACCTAGAATATTTATGAAAATTCTTCTATTATGAATCATATGGAGTTAGCCTAGTGTGTGTTCTGATGGATCAGGGTCGAGTTGTTGATTATGCCTTCCGATAACTGAGAGTTCACGAGCGTAACAATACCAATCATGACCTAAAGTTGGTCGTGGCTGTTTGGACCCATAGAATGAGTTTCAGGATGGAACGACCCCAAAAAGTGCACAAAAATGTGCCTCGGAAATGCCCATATTTATAATTTCCATATCTCTTAAAAGTCGTGCGTCATATCAACTCCATATTTGTGTTCGGGGGGAAAATTTGAATAGGGAATGGGTATAACCCTAATTCTATAGCAACCGTAGCAAAAATTTATTTTCTAAAAATTTTGAAAAACAGTAAGGATCTGCACCCCAGGTGCGACGCGACAAGGGTGCAGACCTGTGTATATTCTTGTCAGTTTTTTGTTTTGGTCCAAGGACTTGGGGTCTTGGGCCTAAGCCCTCTTATGTGTAAAAACACCCATATTTAGTCATTTTTCAACTCCATATCATTCAAGACATACCCTAAAAAACTCTCTAACACACAGCCAAATTTTTCGTCCAAAATCAAGTATCCTAAACTCATCTTTGGATCTCACGAATTTCATTCAAACTTCAAGTTCTCATTCAAATCTTCATCAAAGAAATCTCCAATGTTAAGGTATGTCGGGTTCAACTATTGGGTCCTTTCACCCATGTGCCCAACCTTTTTTTTATGTAAATTGCATGGCTTCAAGTTGATTTATCTATGGATATTTCTTATTATGAATTTGACTATGAACTATGTTGGAGTTTCATAAAATGTTGACTATTTAAGCATGTTTTGAGCTATCAATCTATAATATATTATGAGATTTGATGAGGGGTTTCAATGTTTCTTGCATAAGGGTGTTACCAATTGTTGGTGGGTTGATTTACATTAAGTTTTCTCACATGATTTCACTCTTGAATTACATGTTTTTGAACTAGCATTACAGATCCACCAAGTGTTTGCTAAAATGTTCAGTTAAGGGCTCTTGAGTTATTGATGACCTATTGCATGGCTTATGAGTTCAGTGACTTTATGATGATGAAAGGAATATGTGTATGTGTTGAATTCATGAAAAAGTATCTATGATGTAGCAAGTTGATCACCTTGTTGAGGAGGTGTCATGCCTCAACCACCTTGTTGAGAGGGTGTCAAGCTTTAACCACCTTGACGAGGGGGTCCCAAGCCTCGGTCGCCTTATTGAGGGGGTCTAAAGCCTCAATCACCTTGTCAATGGGGTGTCAAGCCTTGGTCACTTTGTTGAGGGGGTTTCAAGCCTCAACCACCATTTCGGGAGTGGTATGCCCATACTATCAATTGAAGGGTATATTTCTCAATCACCTTCCAAGGGGATGGTATGCCTTGGAATTCAAGTAAAAGTTTGCTTCATCTATGAAGACGTTCTCCTTCTAAAAATGTAATATGTTCCATATAAGCATATTTTAATTCATGCATTGATTATGTATGTCATATTGTTGTTTTACGTATCCATTGTTTATTCCTACGCATTTTGACTATGTTGCCTATCTTTTGATGCATTGCATCCCACATACTTAGTACTTTCAAATGTACTAATGCATACTCTATGCCTACATTATGTTACCAAATAGGAATCGGATCTCCATTTGATCATCCTCCTTCTAACACGTGGCTAGTATCATCTTTAGAAGCAAGCTTTGGTGAGTCCTCAACTCTGAGGACAATATCTACTGATTTCATGCTATGCAAAGACCCTCTTTCATTTATTATATGCTTTTGACTATAAGGGCGAGCCTGGAAATTGTCTTCGCCCCCGCTCAATTCTAAATTTAGAGGTGTTGTTGGACAAGTTATGTAACGATGCTTTGAGCTTTGACTCTCTTGACTCTTATATCTTTTCAAGCTATGAAAGACTCCCTTAGCCACTTTATCCTTATTTTATGTTCTCTTGTTGTTGTTTAATTGCTTGCGCAACCAAGGATGTGTAATGATATGCTAAGAGGCTTGTTTGGGTCCCTTCAGGTTCCCCATTCACCATGTCATGTCTAGGCACTAGGTTCGGGTCATGACAAAGAAAGTGTCAGAGCCCTAGGTTGATAATGGTCCTCGAGATCTAAAACACCATATCGATTAGAATCTTATTCATGGTTATGAAGTTCACCAAAACTGTGAATAGGAGGCTATGAGCCATTTAAGGAAATGTTTTACGTCTTCATAGTCTATATCATGCCTTATATGTAAGGTAAGGCTTTTCCCCCTAATGAATGTTCTTTGCTCTTCTAGTTGTTGATCATGCCACTATAAAGAGGAAGACCAAGGAGGGGCCATACATCTATGGGACAACCGACTTATCCCGCCCCTCAAGCTCCTCAAGATGGAAGGGCTACTGAGATTGAGTTCTGGAATGCTATCACCATGTTGGAAAATGCAATGACCAACTGATTGAATCAAGGGGCCTAAGCTCCTCATGCTCTCACTCTAGCCTCAAGGGTAAGAGACTTCACTAGAACGAATCCACTGGAATTCCATGGGTCTAAGGTGGATGAATATCCCCAAGAATTCATTGATGAGGTGTATTTATGGGGGTTCATTTGGAGGAGAATATGGAACTAGCACCCTACCAACTAAAGGGTATGGCTCAAATTTGGTTTGTCAAATGGAAGATGGAGAGGGGAAATCATGAGAAGTGGTATTTTTCACCCGATTCTTCCCTCTCGAGCTAAGGCAGGCCAAAATGATGAAATTCATGAATCTAAAGCAAGGGTTGATGAGTGTGAGGGAGTACGCCCTTAAGTTCAAAAAACTCTCAAAATATGATCCACAATTGTTGACCGAGCCAAGGTCTAGGATGAACAAATTTGTGATGGGTGTGCCCGACTTGGTGAATGAGTAGTGTGGTACTACCATTTTGATAGTTGATATGTACTTGTCCCACCTCTTGACTTATATTGAAAAACTTAAAGGGGAAAAGCTTAAAAAGAGGAGAAGTGAGGAGTTCAAAAGGGTTTGACTTGATGATAGCTTCCAAGATCAAGTCTCCAACGATGCTCCAAACAAGAGGTTGGCTATGGATGGGGTGTCTTAACTCAAAATGGAAAGATGGCAACGGTGGGAGAACTAACCCTAAGTGTCAAAGGTGTGGGAGGAACCATGGTAGCCCATGCTTAAGGAAGACTAATGCTTGTTATAGTTGTAGTGAAGTGGGTCGCAAGCTAGTTGATCATCCATATGCTCGAAAAAGGTGTAAAGGTGGTCAACTTCAAGAGCAAGGTGGTCATGTTGGTCAAGAGGCTCAAGGTTCCCAAAGGGGTGCTCCACAACATAATCGATTCTATGCTCTTCAAAGAGGAAAGGAAGGGATGAGGTGTCCAATGTGATTATCAGTATATTGAAGTTTCCTTTCCCTTTGAGGTGTATGCATTGAGGGATCCGAGTGCCACTACTTCTTTCATTATTCCTTTTTGTTGCTAGTGGGCTTCATGTGTGTACCGAATTGTTATGTGAACCTTTTGCTGTCTACCCCTTATTGGTGATTCTATTGTTGCTAGAAAAATCTATAAAAATTATTATGTCGTCATATTGCATTAGGTCTTGCCTTTTGAGTTTATTGAATTAAATGTGGTGGATTTTGAAGTCATTCTTACGAGGGATTGGTTACATGCATATGGTGCCTCCATTGATTGTAGAATCCATAGAGCTAGATTCCTATTTCCCTAATGAACCCGTCCTTGGGTGAGGGATTGTAAAGTGGTAGTGAAGGAGTAAGATCATTTCTTGTCCTAAGGTCCAAGTAATCTCTTATGGTTACATTTATCATCTTGTAAAAGTAGCGATGTTGAGCATGAGGTCCTTCTTATTGAGTTGATTCCGGTAGTCAATGAGTCCTTCATGTGCTTTCCGATATTTTGAATTTAGGGTAGTGGTTTTTGGTTTGGCAAGTGCACCAGCTATGTCTATAGGTCTCATTAATAGGGTCTTTAAACTGAACCTTGGTATGTTTATGGTGGTCTTTAGTGATGATATGTTGATTCATTACCGGAAGTGAGGGGGAGCTTGTGAATGACTTGAGGCTGATGTTGTATGTTTTGGAGGAATAAGAGGTTGCTTGCTAATTATGGAAAGTGGGAATGTTTGGGTAGCAAAAAGGTGGTTGGAGAAGTACACTAGTTGACTAGGTTAGGAATGAGGTTGGGTAAAGTTGAGAATGGAGGTTTCTCCCAAGGGGGAGATGGTGACTTTAGGTACCAAAGAGGGCTATGTGTGTATAAGGTTGACAATTAAGCCCAAGGTGTGAGGGTCCTTATAGGGTGTTGAGAGGTATTGGTAAGGTGGTCTATGAATTGGGGTTTCCCATTGGTATGGATATGGTTTGTCTTGTATTCCATATGTTTATATTGAGAAGATGGTTTGGTGGCCCAAGTGCTATTAAACTCCTCGAGGTTGTGGGTGTTGAGGAAGATGAGTTGATTTATGAGAAGGTTCTGGTGGAGGAATTAGGTGGATATGAGGAAAGATTGATTAATAAGGATGTAGTGTTCGTCAGTCCTTTGGGAGAATCGCCAAATTGAAAGTGTCACTTGGGAAGCTGGATTGGAGACCTCTTCCATACTATTCAAGCTTAACATGGCAAAACTATGTCCTTTCTATGATTTCAAGTCTTAGGTCTTAGCCCTGATGTCATTTGCATGCATTCATGTTTATGATGACAACTTATGGTGATTTTGACATTCATGTTCACGCTTTTTTTGAAAATGATTCTTAAGCGCATTTGTTACATTCATATCGGGCTGAGATTTTCATGATTACTTCTCTCATGTATATTTCTTTGACATTCGGAGACAAATGTTACCAAGGTGGAGATATTGAAATGACCCCAAAAAATGCCTGCAAATGTGCCTCAAAAATACCCATAATCGTAATTTCCATATATCTGAAAATTCGTGTGATATCGAAAATCTAACTTTAAATTCTTAGGGGGCAAAAATGAGTGTGAAATGGGTATAACCTTGATTTTAGAGCAATCATAGCAAAAATTTGTTTTCCAAAAATTTTGAAAAACAGTAAGGATCCGCACCCCTGGCGCAACGCGGCCAGGGCGTGGACCTGTGTATGTTATTGCCCGTTTTCATGTTTCGGTCCAAGGCCTTAGGGTCTTGGGCCTAAGCCCTCTTACACATAAAAATACCTATACTTGGTCATTTTTCAACTCCATATCATTTCAGACATTCCCCAAAACCCTCTCTAAAACTTAGCCAAATATTTCATCCAAAATCAAGTGTCCCAAACTCAACTCTGGATCTCAAGAAGTTCATTCAAACTTCAAGTTCTCATTCAAATCTTCATCAAGAAAATCTCCAAAGTTGAGGTATGTGGGTTTCAACCATTGGGTCCTCTCAACCATGGTGCACAACCTTCCTTTTTATGTAAATTTTAATTTTTTATGTTGATTTATCTATGGGTACATCTTATTATGAATTTGACTATGAACTATGTTGGGGTTTCATAAAATATTGACTGTTTAAGCATGTTTTGAGCTATGAATCTATAATATATTATGAGATTTGATAAGGGGTTTCAATATATCTTGCATAAGGGTGTTACCAAGTGTTGTTGGGTTGATTTACATTATCTTTTCTCACATGATTTCACTCTTGAATTGTATGATTCTGAACTAGCATTACACACACGCCTAATGTTTGATAAAATCTCCGATTAAGGGTTCTTGAGTTATTGATGACCTATTGTAGGATTTATGAGTTAAGTGTTATTACGATGATGAAAGGAATTTGTGTATGTGTTGAATTCATGAAAAACTGTCTATGATGTAGCAAGTTGATCACCTTATTGAAGGGGTGTCATGCCTCAACCATATTGTTGAGAGGATGTCAAGCCTCACAACCACCTTGACGAGGGAGTGCCAAGCCTTGGTCGCCTTGTTGAGGGGGTCTAAAGCCTCAATCACCTTGTCGGGGGATGGTATGCCCGTACTACCAATTGAGGGGTATATACCTCAATCACCTTCCAAGTGGGTGGTATGCCTTGGATTCAAGTAAAAGTTTGTTTGGTCTATAAAGATGGTCTCTTTCTACAAATGTAATATTTTCCATATAAGCATATTTTAGTTCATGCATTGATCATATATGTCATCTTGTTATATTACTTATCCATTGCTTATGCTTAAGCATTTTGACTATGTTGCCTATCTTTTGTTACATTGCATCCCACATACTTAGTACATTCAAACGTACTAATGCATATTCTATGCCTACATCCTGGTACCATGTAGGAACCGGAGCTCCATTTGATCATCCTCCTTCTCCACATGGCTAGTATCATCTCTAGAAGCAAGCTTTGGTGAGTCCTCAACTCTGAGGACAATTTCTATTGATTTTATGCTATGCAAAGACCCTCTTTCTTTTATTATATTCTTTTGACAGTGAGGGTGAGCCCGGAAAGTTGTCTTGGCCCCCGATCAAGTCTAAGTTTAGAGATGTTGTTGGACAAGTTATATAATGATTCTTTGAGCTTTGACTCTCTTGACTTTTGTATGTTTTTAAGCTATGAAAGAATCCCTTAGCCCCTTTACCCTTATTTTATGTTCTCTTGTAGTTGTTTAATTGCTTCCGCAACCAAGGATGTGTAATGATATACTAAGACACTTGTTTGGGGTCCCTTCTAGTTCCCCATTCGCTATGTCACATCTAGGCCCTAGATTCGAGTTGTGACATAGGACTCCAAAATCCACCCTACTTTCTATGAATGGGCTTTTACGTCCCGTAGAAGTTCTATAGACTGTAGATTACCAGGTACACAAAATGGGTAGTATTTTAAGAAGGGGTATTTTGTATTTTCTCACACCCTTTAAGCTTAAACTCGATGATTTTACACCTAATTAAGTCCCTAATCATCCTGGTATGAACATAAAGATTGATT
>JAPFFP010047358.1:0-10411 GCA_026153255.1 Solanum medicagineum | reverse complement strand
GTGGCTTTCTGCAGAGATTGTGAGAGGTAGTTGTTTGCCATCCCAGCTGACTTCTTACTCCTGTTCATGATTTTGTTATATTCCAGAGACAATATCATTTAGTACTTGCTTTCTTTTCGAATCTATTGTAATGCATTAGAAGCTTGTGCACATGACAACCAGATTTTGGGGGATTTTTATTAAATTGAACTTTCATTTTGATTTTTAATTCCGCATATAAATGTTATAGTTGGGTTGAAGGCTGACTTGTCTTGGTGGGAAAAGACGAGTGTCATCACGCCCATTTTCGGGTCTTGACACTAGTCTTCCACGAATCCTCTTATCTGGAATTTTCTTTGCTATAATAAATCTTCTCTAGTCTTCCACAAAAATTGTATTACATAAGAATCTTTCTGTGGAACTTTTATTGAAACATTTAAAATTTATAGGGAAAGAATTATAGTTTTGGAATATGTTACAAAGTTGAAAGGACAAATATTAAAACAAATCATAGACAACAAGATTAAACATGATCATTAATTTTGGAAAATGAAATACGTACATACATCTATTTAAATGGTTGATTATTATTTTGTATTTTTTGAGTAAATTTCATATATATACAATAAAAAAGTTTATGTACATAAATATAACTCACTTTTCATTTACATAAAAAGAATAGCCAAAATGGGCTTAATTATATATCCAGAATCGGTCCAGCTATTAAGATAACCACGCCATAGGCCCAATTACATAGCTGGCCACAACTATTTTTCTTCCATCCTTTTTTAAACTCAAAAGCAGCCCACCTATTTTTTCTTCCTTTCTTTTTCTTTTTTATTTTCTCTTCCTTCTAGCATTGACTTTATTAAAAAAACTTATTTTTTTAATTTTTTTTACTTCATTTTAGAAAATAAAAAATATCTTTTTTTAAAAAATTCTTTTCAATATTTTTTTACCGTGTACATATAATATACTAATATTATATAAAAACTTATGTGGTGTATCTCTATTGTATTGATATTATATAAAAGTGTATAAACTTATATTAATATTGTATAAATAGTTATGTAATGTATCAGCACTGCATAAAATTGTGTATTAGCATGTATAATATTATATAAATAGTGTGTAAATATGTATCAATATTATATAAATTATATATAAACATGTATCAATATTATATAAATAGATACGTAATGTTTCTTTTTTAAAAAAAAAAAAGAAATGTTTTACTTTTTTCAAAAAGAAATTCATGTATTTGTTGGGCAATGTTATTTTTTATTAAAAAATATTTTATCTTATTTTATTTTATTGTAGTTTCAAAAAATAGTCTTTTTTCAAAAGAAATCATATTGTTTTTCATGTATAAATTATGTATAACCATGTATCAATTTTATATAAATAATATGTAAATATGTATCGATATTGTATAAATTGTATACAAACGTGTGTTGACATTATATAAATAGATATGTAATGTATCGACACTATGTAAATGACTCATAATCGTGTATCGATATTGTACAAATAAACATGCAACATATTTATATCGATATTTATTTAACTATCATGCATTCCCACCTTGATAAAATAATAAAATAAACAAAAAATAATAAAATGACCAAAAATAATTCACAAGAGAAGTGAAAATAATTAAAAAAGAAAAAAACCTTTTAAAAAAGAGCAAATTAAAAAATTTAACATTGATTAAAAAAATATTACGTAATAAATAAATGAACAAAAAAATTAGTTTACCCACCATCTAAAAAGTTAAAAAAAAAAAACAAAGAGGAAAAAAAGAAAAAGAAAGAAAGAAAGAAAAAAAAAAGAAAGGACAATGCGATAAAATAAGAAAAAAGAAAAAAAAAAAAAAAGAGAAGGAACGTGGCAAGGACAAATTGCCAAAACTCAAATGCAAAATCAATTTGCAAAATAAATAGCCAAAGCAGCCGAATTTGGCCATTAGGAATTAAAAAATATTAGATTATTTTTTGTGTAAATAATTTTTCTTAATGGGTTGTGAGTGTAATTTTCTCCTTTCTTTTTTTCCTATTTAATTTAATGACATGTAGACCAACTCACAAATATTAAAGGAATTTTACTATTTGCTATTTACTATTCAATTTATCAAGTATTTTAATAATGTAGAGGTAAAATGGTAATTCAACTTCAATTTTGAAGCTTCTCACTTTTAGTCATATATGATATGATGTATATAATTATAGTCAAATCTACAAAAAAAAATCTGGTAAATGAAAATCCCAACGTTGACTCTTGTATTTAGGGAAAGGAGATCACTCTATTATGTCACACAACTTCAATTCTGACATTACAACCAAACAAAAAATGGAGTTTCAGCACTTAATTCTAGTGTCCATCATGTAACATTTTACGGTAGATAAAGTTATGTTTCCATTCATCTATTTGTCAGCAAATAGAAAAATAAGATGTTATTCCTTTATCAAGGTCAATGTCCATAAAGCAACAAAGAGTAGAATTTCGAATCCAATCATGAGGTATATCATATAATTAATCTATAATCCTGGGCTTGTGGGAAAGAGCTGCAAGAGTGACGCTTGCACTTGTGACCTTTGTTTCTTATAAGAGGAGCAACTGGCCTCTTCATCTCTGCTCCTCCTCATCCCAACCTGAAGCTCAGCTTCATCTTTATACAACAAACGTGAGCTTCATCTTTATACAACAAACGAACTCCAATCTTCTTTTTTCCAAAAACTAAACTAATAATCTTATAGTCATTTGGCGTTTTCCCATTTGCCTTAGATGCATCCCATAAGCCAGCAAGAGGTACCAACAAAAAATTAATACCAAATCCTGAATGTTTGGATAAGGACAATTTCTGGGTCATCCACGACGTCGCATCATAACATAACAGAATCAAGTGAGTTGTGATGTCATTCGATAATAAGCCAACGTAACATCCAGCAAACCCCAACAACTTATCCGGTACATATCAATTCTCACGCAAATTGACTGATACACCTGCATCAGTTCTATGATGGTCGAACCAACTTGGGATATTCCTTCCCTAACTCGTAAACACTCTTAAGTGACGAGGAATCTGAATCAGAGATGCCATGCTGCAATGATGAGATACTCTGAAACAATGAATTACAGATCGAAGCATTGCTCCAATCTGCATTTATTTTATTTAATTGCTGTGGAATTTCTGGCAGTTGTGCAAGCCTCTTGCAATCTGATAAGTCCAAGATCCGAAGAGCACCAAGTTGGACTATGCTTCGAGGAAGATGCTCAAAATTATTTCCACGAAGATCCAACATTATCAAAGAGGATAAGGATCCAATATCTTGTGGAAGTGCTCCATCTATTAAATTGCAGTAACTCAGATCTAGTTCTTCCAATGAGCGTAACCCGTCATTCACCCGAGGGAACACAAAGAACACTGATCTATCTTCTGATTTGTATTTTTCAAAAGTTAATACTTTAAGCTTGTTCAATTCGACGATGGAAGATGGAGGTCGTGAGATTAGAGTATAGCTGGCATAAGCCACTCCAATTTTTCTAAATCACCTATCTCCTCTGGCAAGCTTTCAAGTTTTGCGCACTCTGACACATTTAGCTTCACCAAATCTTTCAAACTTACAAATGCTGCTTGGAAGAGATACAAGGTTATGCATCCTCAAATATAGCACTGTAAGATGAGCACATTGGAGAAGAATGATAGATGATGGTATTTCCCGTATCCCAGAGAATGACATCTCAATCGCTAACTCCGGCTTCATTCTTCCAAAGAATTTTGGGAATTTCTCTAAACTAGAGCAGCGGTGTAGATTTAGAGATATAAGAGATTCCACATTAACATATGGAAATCTCTCAAGGCTTTCACAAGCATACAATAACTCAATGAGTTTTCTGGAGAATATGAGGGGATGGTGAACCTCTTCAAGACTTGTGCACCCATTTAGATTTAAATACTCCAAATTTGGCATCCTTGTGAAATTTGGCATTCTCTTCACGCTTTTGGAATAACTTAGATCTAGCCTTTGCAGAGACGGCAATTGCTGCAATTCAAAACACATAAAGGATGAAAAATGAGTAAAGTAGTAAATTAAATAATATTTTTAGATTATCACTCAACATGTGAAACTAGAAATTGTTTATTTTACTTTATATGGAATGTTTTATCATCAATAAAAGGTAAAATATCAAAAAACGATTATTTGGTACACATTTATTTATTCTTTTAATTTCAAGATCAGATTTATCGCCAAACCACTTGGCTAGAAACCAATGGCCGAATAGAAAAGTTGTGCCAAAATAATAGAGTTCTAATAACATATGTTTTTGTTCAATCTTTTCATGCGATAAATGTATTTTCTGCTTTTGAGGCTGATTTATTTGAGTTGAGGGTCTTCCAAAAACAACCTCTCTATCTCTACGAGGTAATTGATAAGGTCTGCGTACATTTACCCTCACTAGTCATTTTAATGGTGTACCTTTCTCTATTGTATTTTAGCAAAATATGTACATAAAGCTATTATCATCCAAGAAAATATAGTTTTTTAGAATGAACTCCTTCAATAAGCATTCACCACCAAAAAAATGGGCAATTTGTGGAGGTTAGAAATTCTATTATAGTAATATATAATGAGAACAACCCAAAATAATTTGAGTCTATGGAATTAATAACTTATTAAATTTAAACACAAGAACCATAAGACAAAATAGACAGTATGTTGAATAGAGTGGTACCTTTGTTTCATTCCATAAATGATGCAACGAACTCTGATGGAGATCAATATGAACAACCCTTGTGGGATTAAAATTTTATGGCAATAACTTCCAAGGATAGTTATACCAGACAAACCAACACAAGTTGTTGAACAAGTAATCAATGGAACCATCCTTTTCTTCTGAATCTCTGTACTGTATGCATAATATCCTAAGCCTTTGCATATTTTTCATTGCCTCTTCACTAAACCATAGTTTTCTTTTGGAATAAGAAATCCAGATTGCTTCCACTATTGTGATCGCCTATAAGAAGATGATGAGTCAACAAATCATAACTTCACATACCGTGTACAATCCACTTCTCAATTAATTATTAACATAAGATAAGTAAACTCAGTAGTGTTAATTTGAAATGGCTACTTCACCAATTAAAGCTATTCTAGATTCACGAGGAAACCAGAATACTTTCACTGTCAACAAATCATAACTTCACATGCAAATTTCTGTCATGTTTTCTATTATTTATTATTGCACTTGAAGAACTGTCACCATTAAACAAAACTTAAGGTACAAAACTTAGTTAGATAGTTTTACAAAGTATATCTCTTAAGAGAAATGCTTTGTGTAATTAATTGTATTTTATTTTGACAAGTTTTTGTTGAATATCACGACAAGCTAAGATTAGAAGAACTAGTCTTGGGTCATGTGTATTTAAATACACTCACTGCAAAAAGTTATTCAGAGTATATTAGCTAAAAAAATTTACTGAGTTATTATGGACAAGGCGTCGAACAAATTTCAAATTAATCCACAAAATGAAAGTTAGATTAAACATATTAAGCAGCTACCACACTAATTCATGTCTTGATAACATAAGATGAATGAAAACTAAAAATTGAAGAATATTAATGCATTATTTAGCTTACGTACAGTATTGTTGACCATCACATCTTTAAAATCTTCAACGTTCCATAGTCTGGTAGGTTTTCCAGAGTCTTTTTGCATTTTCACCACATATCTACCCATGTCTTAAATTAAGTCATGCATTTGAATTGTATTATATTCAGATATGAATACAAGTGATTTCTCAATTAGAACATGCAATCTGATATAGGCGTATGAATCATAGCTCTCAAGAATTTCAATGGTCTCATCTTTCCTCATCCCTATAAAGAAGCATGCTACATCTAGAAATATCATTTTCTCTTTGTCTTGCAACCCTTCAAAACTTAGTTTGAGGCTTTTAACGTGTCTGGACTAGATTCTCTCTTTATCATGTCTACAACTTGTCTCCACATAGTTGTATCTTGATTATGTAACATAGTCCCCCACAATTTCAATGCTAAAGCAAGGCCTTTAGCATGACTTACTACCTCCAGCGACAGCTCCTTAGTATGCTCATCTGGAGCTTCGTCCTTGAAAGCATAATGATTGAACAACCGAATAGCATCAGGTTCGAGTAATGTAGTCACTTCATATACTACATTCTTGATCCCTATAATTTGCTTGTTTCTAGTTGTTGCAATAATTCTACTTCCACTACCAAACCAACGAAGATCCACTGCTAAATACTCCCAATGATCATGATGATTAATGTCATCAAGTACAACTATAACCTTCATAAAACAAAGTCTATGAGCCATCAGACGCTTCCCTTCCTCCTTATTATTCACATATTTTTTGTCTTCCCTTAACAGTTCAGAGAGAAGGATATTTTGCAGAGAGTGCATTTCATTTTTGTTAGTTTCTTTTACATCCGCAAGGAAACATGCACCCTGAAATTGAGGTGAGAGTGTATTAAAAATAGCTCTTGCTATATTCGTTTTACCCACTCCCCCCATTCCCCAGATTCCCAAAATCCTAACATCAGTAATTTCCATATCTAGCAGGGATCAAATGAGTATTTATTCCAACAATATGTTGCAAATAAGATGAAAAAGTCTTGCATAATTTGGAAGAAACGTTATCAACAAGTTCTCGAATATATTCTGATTCAATCCTACAAGAAGTAAGAACAATAAATACTTCATACTGTAAGTGCATAATCATGATAAAAGAGACAAAACACATAATCAAGTTCCACAAAATATTATCTATGTAACTATGTCATTGAGTAATTAAATTGACATAAACATATTAAATTTACACAAGTGACTTTAGTAAGTAATTTGGTTGACCATAAAAGTTATTCACGCGATAGAAATAAATTATTTAAGTTTCTGTTTTGGCTCATTTTTTAGATACAGATTTGTTCTGTAGCAGAATACTAGCTAGTCTTCATGATAAATAAATTTATGATTCAGTTCATGTGTTTTCAACTCACCTGTCACCAATATCATATCCCTTTAGATTTGCAGCAGCAGTTAGGGCAGTTCTCCATGCTTGCACCTTCTGCATCACCTCAACGTCATCCTTATACATCGATTCATGTTTGGCAAATGCTCTTTCAAAGCTCTCACTTTGGTGTCGAACATGTGATGGATCCACATCATAGAATACCGGTATGACTATTTGTCCATTTTTCGTTCTTGCATTCTATAATTTTCACTAGTTCATTCAAACTTGAGACTCTTCTATAGCTTTCAAGAGTTCTTTTGAGATGGAATCGCCATGCCCTAGCCTTTTATCACCTTGAAAAGTGAATATTCCCCTGTTTTTCAAACCTTCGTGTAAGTGACCTGTAAATGTTTTACGAGTATCCTCACCTCTAAAACTTAGAAAGACATCATACTTCCATCGAGGACAGTATTGTGAATCACTCGCAGAAGAAGAAGATGCCATGGATATATGTTGATCTGGAAAAAGAAAGCACAAGTTGTGTGGTAACTATAAGATGAAGAAACAGAAAGAAAATGAAAGAGAAATGTTCGCTGTGAATTATTAGTGACCTACTCCACTTGTCATTAGATTTATTGGGGGAAATTAAAAAAGTGAATCAATCACATGGCCATCTTCTTTAGCCAGACCAGTTTGACTTCAAAAACACTATGGGTCCTACTTGAATCCCTCTTTCCGAGAAGTATTTATTAAAATTATAAAATATGTTAGTTCAACAACTCTAATTTATTAAAAAAGAGATCAGATTGAGTTGCTCAAATCGTAAACATCCTTCATGTTCAGTTCTAAAATTGTGAGTTCGAACTATCAAGAGACTAGAAAAAAGTGGAAGCTTCTAGAGCTTAAACATCGTAAATTCTTTTTTCAAAAAATACGAAGAAGAAAATTGGAGAGAAAGAAAATGTGAATTACATGGCCCTACATGAATGGACAAGAAGAATCAGCAACTATAAAGAAAGAATAAAGAGGCCGAAAGCTAAAAAAAACAACTACTTTAATTGAAGGAAGATTCCTTAAAAGACCACCTACCCATTCTTCACCAAAACTCCACAGTGCTAAAACTACAAGTGGATGAAACTGCAACGAAAATTTGTTAAATTATAATTTGTGTTTGGTAAGGAGGAAAACGTGTTCCAGAAAAATGTTTGATTTTCTCACAGTAAATGTTCAAGAACAACCATGCTGGAGCAATTGTGCTGTTGAAGCTAGTAAAATTTATAGTTAATTATTAAGTTTTGTCACCATTTTGTTAAAGCTAGTTGGGACAATAGTTATCTTTTATCCATAAAATGTAATTTAAAAATAAAATATTATAATTAAATAAATATTTTTTCTGACTATCAAAACTTTGGAAAAATAATTAACTTAATAATCATAATTATTTTCACAATAATATATGATAAACATGAGAGAAGAAGAATATCGTAACACAAAGATCAAAAAAAGGGTTTACAACAAATAGTTAATAATGTATTTTCAAAATAATACATTAAAAGCTATTATTTGTTTATTTTTTAATTATTTTTTGTGACCAGAACATTAATTAATATGGTTATATGATAAAATACTCATGTCATCAATATTTTAATAAACATAAAAATTTCAAAGTGACCAAGTAAAAGTAAATGGAAAAGTAATACATATACATTTTTGTTGTTCAAATTCTATAATTAGCAAATTAATTAAATAATTTATCAATTGAAAGACATTGATAGCAATAATATAATTTATTATAATTTTAACTGATGTTTGACTAAATAATATCTATAACTATTTGTTGTGATCAAACAATTTAATCATAAATTTATTATTGTGATAACAAAAATCTAGCTCATAAATATTTTTTACCATGATATGAATTTTTTTTTTTTTGTAATAATACTAATTTTTTATAATTAGAGGTGTTAATCATTCGATTAGATTGATTCAATATTACATGTCTACTTGTAAGATTCAAATAAAATTTCAATAAATTGATGATTATCGGCAATTAATTTAGATTTTATTTGAATCTTACAAGTAGACATGTAGTATTGAATCAATCTAATCGAATGATTATCGGCAATTAATTTAAATTAACCGATTATATCGAGCTTAAATATAACTTCAATAAATCTTGCTAAAGTTTCATCCTATTCAATGCTTTCAGTATTATTTGAATCATAACAATATCTTTATCGATATAATGTGATTGAGGTATTAATTGTTTGAATTAGCTCAATTTGGTTCGAACATATTGTATCAAAACAATATATGTTAATGTAATAATAGTTTCTCCTTATTCAATTCAGTTCAATTTTATACATAGACATTCATCTAAGGTTCAAATATAATTTGATATATGCTAAAATTTATACATTATACTGCTCATTTGTTAACATCGTGGGTTTTAATTAATAAGGATGGAAAAAACAAAATTATCCCTCAAGAAAAACTGTCGAAGTGGACCACAAAACTTCTTTTTATGACCCGTAAAACAGGTTATGGGTCGTGGTCTTCTCTCGTGGAAAGTAGATTAGAATTGTCAATTTTTGATTCTCATTTTACGACCTATTAGACGACTCGTGGAATATCTTACTAGTCATGTTCCCTCTCGTAGAACCTGGACCAAAATTAAGGTTTCTGATCTTGTTTCATGACTTGACAGACGACCCGTGGAATATGTTACGGATCGTGTTCCATCTCGTAGACTCCCTTCCAAACTTAGCCAAAAACTTTCAACCCTGGAACACCTTTCACGACCTGGTCTATGGGCCGTACTCCAGACTACGGTTCGTAAACCCTCTCGTAGAACCAGATTTGAGGACCTATTTCACTTTTAAAATTTCTGAGGTGTTACAGCACTGATAATTTTCAGAATTATTTTAGTTTTTTATTATCATTGAAATAATTTATATTACTTTCTTTATCTCAATGTATATGTTACTAAAAGAATTTTCACAATCAATAAAAAAAAATTGTGTGATTCAGTTTTTAAAAAATAATAATTAAAAAATAATACAAACAAGTTAAAATAAAAAAGCATACAAAATTTTCAAAGTTCTCTACAAGAGAGAGATAACTTGTATCTTTATAATTGTTGAAAATATATGTAATATGTATATCCATGTACACACTTACCCACTAAGTTGTACAATGTGGAAAATAATTATATACCTAACCAACTTTGTGCCAATAAATAGGCATTGCTTTCCATATTAAGAAATACATCATAAATTGTCACGACCCCACCGAGGGCCGTGACCTGTACCCGTTAGGGACACCCACTCATGCATAAACATAATCATCCCAAATACCTGAGTTGAAAATCTGCAGAAATTTCGGCAGAGTTTCCTCTGTTTTATTGACTAAGCCACCTGAAAAAGAAGACAGCAGCTCCCAG
>JAPFFP010047357.1:0-10411 GCA_026153255.1 Solanum medicagineum | reverse complement strand
GGTTTATGCAATATCTCATGAAAATTATTCAATTCAAGAAAACAAGTTTATGATGATCATCAACATATGAAAATACAGGTAGTAAGTAAAATTTTCCAGAAAATAATCAAGAATTATGTGTGTAGACTCATGAACTTTCAACTCTCTTCTAAGACCATCTATAGGACACACGAGAGAACAATCTCATGTTTTTAGTTTAGTCTTACATACCTAGGATGAAGCTATGAACAATCAACTTCAAGAATTTGCCTTCAAATTCTCCAATCTATGCTTATCTCTTCTTCTCTCTCAAGCCCTAACATTCTTCAAGACTTAGAAAGGATTTAGACTGATGTTTTTGACCCTTTTTGCGCCTAAAATGATCGATTTTGATCAAGTATTGAGTTTGGGAGGGTTAGAAATTGTCCAAAATGCCTCTCACGAATTTTAAAGAAAATTTCAGTTCGTGCACACGTGTATAATTTTGTCCAAAAAATTTTCGGATGAGCTTTCCAATCCCTTCAAAAAAATTTGCAAAAAATAAGTCAAGCTCCGCTATAGAGGCGTGACGCACCTCTGTCGCATACTCATACTGTTTTTCATTTTCGGATCCAAAAATTATCTTTTGATTTGGTCGCTCTAAAAATTGACCAAGACTATTTTTCCACTCAATTTTTCATGTTGAGCGCATATCCGGCCTCTGATTTGCAAACGGGGCATAGGATGACGCGTTACATGCACATCTCTACTCTAGTGGTATTTTTGTAATTTTACTGAGCGTTACAATTATAGTTAAATAATAACCTATTTTAATACCTATAAGCCTGAAAGGTATAATAAGCAAACATAACTCAACCGGTTTTCCATATGATCAAGGGTGTCAAGCAACAATCAATTATACTGGTGAAAGGTGACACATATAAATGCGAAATGTGTAGGAGAACCAGTTGAATCATCAGCAACCAAGTTTATACAGCTACCTTAGTCATGTTGCAAGGTAGGATCCATGTAGTGTCCTCATCCAATACAATGGTACTCATGGCCTAAGGATCCATAATAGACGTGAAAAGTTTATCTATAATTACTATGCCCGAACAAGGTCTTATAACAAGTAATCTGTATCATCGTACCAGAGAAATGAATAGCTAAATCAATATAAGAAAGGGGGACGACGTGTTGGCTAGTCAAGTAAAAGTTGAGGACATCCCATATGCTTTCATAGTCTCAAGTGAAAAAGATGCATGTCCTAGATGCCTCATAAATCTCAAAAATCAGTTAACAATTGATCCAGGTGGTATGACTCTCATTAAATCAGTTTATAAACAATAGTGTATAAATAGTATTTTTCATGAACGGCAATGATGAACTAATGTGAAAGTTCATGATCGTACCACAAAATAAGTGAAAATGAACAACTAATACGATGCATGCCATCACTAGCATCAAAAGAAGGAAAACAAGATTAGAATACAAAATCAACACTTCTATGCCATAAAGATGGAGATAACTAAACTAGGCTCCAGCTACTCTATAAACACAAATTTTGGTCCAACAATATCCCTGTATGTTAAAAGATCAGGATCAGGATGAGAAGTGTAGAAAGTGATTCTAGTGTAGAGATATACGAGCACATGTGCACCTCCTGATTTTTTTATGGGCTGTAGATATGCCTCATTGATAGGTCAGTCATTTGGTGAAAATTTAAAGTCTCGGGGCAAAGTACGAAAGGGTGTCTACAACCCGTTAAAGAAATTATAGGCTGTAGGCTTGGGTTCGTAGACTGAGGGGAAGAAATTGGGTTTTTGAAGTTAAAAAATGTCTCACAGATGAAAGCCTTTTTGTCACGATCCAATTTTGGGGGTGATGGCACTTGTATTTAGCCCATCAACACAAGTCAACCTAGACAGTTCACAACAACTTAATACACAATAATGCGAAAGCTAAATCAAAATAACATTACGAATAAGAAGTTTGTAAGGCATAAAGACATAATCCAAACTACAAACCATCCCAGAACTTGATATTGATCATTGCTGGTTATTTCCTAAAAATTTCCACTTTATATGTACACTTGTAGAGAGTACAACCTGCTAATTTGTTATGAAATTAATTCGAGAGTAATTTCACTCGCCAATCCTTGTGGTCTGACCCCGACCTCCAAAGTTGGAAATATTTTGCATATGTCTCTTTATGTCTTAAAATGACATAATTGAGTGTTTATCAAGGTCCATGTGGTAGATTTTCGAAGGACACCCCCCCCCCTCAAACTTTAATTTTAAGGGATTTCCTGTGTCTAAAGTTGAAGAATAAATATTTTGCCATGTGTGAGATCTCACAATATGCATATGTGTTATGTAGAGATGTATATTCGATCATTGAAAAAGTTAAATATCTATGAAAATTTAAAGGGGCGATATTTGTATTTTGACTAAAGAAAAATGAAAAAAATGTGTTTATTCTATTTGTGAGAAAAAGGGTAAAGAATGTTATCCGATGGGCAATAGATATTTAAAGTTAAAAAAAGAAAAGAAAAAGTATCTGTAATGCTTAGAAGGTGGAAATTCAAAATGAAGAAAGAAAAGTACAGAAATTATTCTGGTGCAGGATATGTGAGACTCACTTACTGGCCATAGATAGGGGATGTATATGGGACTCGAGAGTTGACATTTTTGCCAAGGTCTATAAATGAATTTTACAAGTCGTAGTTCATTCTATGAGCCATAAATGACATCCTAGATAAGATACCAAGACTTGAAAATTTGATCCTAGACAGGACGAAGGGTATCAGGGCTTGTCATTTGATCTACAGGTCGTAGAAAATAGTTTCATAGTTTAAGTTTAGAAATTTAGGCTTCCTATAATTTGATTCATGAAGGAGGTCTATAGACTATACAAAACGGCGAGTTGTAAAAGGTGGTTCGTATATTGAGATTCAGAGAAGGTCATTTTTAGTACTTAGATTCTATGAATGAGTTTGACAGATCATAGAAAGGATTATGAGTCATAGAAGAAGTTTCATGGATGAGTTAAGCCCAATTTCATGGACAAACATCCTCAGTCCGTTAAAGAAAATCCGCACCATAGTTAATCCTCATGGTTCAGCACGACAATTATTTCTTAGGGTTATTTTAGTCTTTGATCATTCTTTTAACTTTTATCCTACATCATTTTGGATTATTTTAAGTGAGATTTAAGAATTTTTATTAGTTTAATCTATCATTCTCTCAACTCCCAGCCCAATTAAGAAAATTCTTTCTCTAGAATCTACTTCTAACGCAACAACAAGGTGATTTCTAGGGTTCTTCAATTTCATATTATAATCAAGTATTCTACTTGAAGTATGTAAGAATTTCATCCATGGATCCTCTTCTATCCATGAAGTGTTAATTTGAACTCAATTTCTCAAATTTTGATGATTATTTAAGTTATAGTTCTCATGATTTCTTATTGTTCTACAATTGCATTGAATTCTTCAAAATTATAATTTTAATACATGATTTAAGCATGACTTGATGATTATAAATGATGAATTTCATGAAATCATATCATGCAAGTGATATAAGATTATGACTTCAACTTCGTGGCCATGAACTATGATTTGAAAAGAGTCATAAACTTAAGGAGAACAATAAACTTATAGTGCTTTTAAGCAAATACTATACAATTACATGAAATTCAGACTTGCTTCCGATTGAAGTTCTCTCATTACGATTTTATAAAATTAGCCTTATTTCGGTTGAAGTAACTTTCACATGATATTATAATTTAATTGCTTTTAATTGAAGTGATCCTAAATAATGATCCTCGAGGTCATTTCAGCATTTTTTTCATATTTTATATTGATTAGAGCCTACCTATAACGACCCCAAGTCATTTACGACTTGCTTGACTGTTTGGTTGCTCGTTTGAAGGATATGTAGTTTTTCGTATTACAGGTTTGTTTAAAGTTAAAAAATGAGGTTAACAGTAAATTCTGGGTAAACAGCCTCATAAAAGAATTTGACAGCGTAGTTAGCTCTGGAACATTGAGTTTGGTCTAGAATAACCTTTTTGGATCTTGAGGTTTCTAGTGCATTTGGGGCCTCTCGGTGGAAATTCAATAATTTTGAAGTTAGAAAGTGGGACCTACATCATTTTCTGCTCAGATATAAGGGGAGAAATAGCATCACCCTAAAACTCAAAGTAAAATATCATATAGTTAAAGGCTCGAGCCTTCTCGAGAAACTGGCACCTATCCTTTGATTACAGAGCTGATAGATAGGGTTCTGCTACATACCATATGCATTCGATATGAGGTCATATCGTCTGAGGCGATATTGGATGATACCCCCATTCTAAGACTATATCGTCTAAGGCGATATTGAGTTTTACTCTGGTCTGAGGCCTTATCATTTGAGGCGATATCGTATTACATCTGAGGTTTGAGGCCCTATTGTTTGAGGTGATGTTAGATTGTATTTAACATCTAACGCCATTACCAACCCATATCAGTAGTATCTGACCCTATCTACATTGTTTAGGGCTATGTGGGGTTTTATCTGAGTTCTAAGGCAATGTTAGGTGCTACATTAGAATTGAGAGTCTACATGTATTATTGGGTTGTGGGATCACTTGAGACTCGACCCTGTTACATCGTACTCCGACACACCTTACACAACTCGCCCTATTATTGTGTGGGTATACCTTCTGGGCCTATGATGACCCAGTCGACGTACAAGCATAAACAGTAGGGTCCTACACCCATTACATTACAACCTAGCCATCTAGTTCTTGGTTGCTTCCATGTTCATTAGCATATGCTCTGGGTTCTTGTGATTAGACACTCATGGAGGTATATTCTAGTGTATCCTTACTTTATTTATTATCCTTATTCAGTCGGCCTATGATATCTACTGGGTACCATATTCTTGGTGCTCACCCTTACTTTCTGCATTTGTTTCATGGTGCATGTCATAGCATGAGTCAACAATGTTGAATCTTCCTATGATAGCTGTATTTTTGGAGGCTAGCAGCGGTGAGCGTTGGACATCCTTGGATCTTTCTGATCTCCTTTTGTATCAGTGGCTATGTTTTATGACTAGAGACTTACCTTATATATTATATTTGTGTCTTATGCATGTATTTAGTGATGTACTATGACCAGTGTATTGTATGGTATCTATAGTAGTTCTCTACAGGTGACTTCTAGGTTCTGGGAGGGTGTTTTGTTGTTGTTATGTTGATGCATGGTATTAGCTTGATCTCCAGTTAGCTATTTCAAAGTTGTTATATTGTGCCTGTTACTAGCTATTTCGAGTTAAGGTTAGGCTTACCTATCAGGGGAAAGGTAGGCGTCATCATGACTTATAAAGTTGGGTCATGACATCTTAATTATGACATTATCATTTGAGATTTCCTCCAATTGAATTCTTCCCCCTATGAATGGTGCTTTTGATTAAGTGTCATATACTATCTCTTTATGAGATTGTGACATAATTTAGGAGCTACTCTTCTGATTAAGGCATTCATGAATATGAGGGTATTACCATATTCTTATCTTTTCTTTTAAAAGCTACGACTTATGATTATGCATGACTATTCTTATTAAGAGTATTATCTAGCAACGAATTGGACTAGCGACGATTACCCCACCTATAACTATGTATCGCTATAGGATGTCCCTATTGGACAAAGACTAGCTAGTAGATTCACCTAAGTTCATGATTAAGGTCCTTACCTAGCAAGTAGGACGATCTCTTTTTCGTGTGGAGAAGACATTGGACTCTACGTTATAGTTTACATGGTTTATATCAGTTATTGTATCTCCCACTCAATTTATGATATGACTTTCAGATTTGTGCATTGACCCTGTATAAATTATTACAGTTATTTTAGCATTTCACATATTAGTTTCGTTACATGATTTAATTGGTCATTGCATCATCGATTTTCAGACTTATCGTGTTATTTTAGCATGTTATTACATATTCTTCATACTCAATATATTTTATGGTATTAATCACATATTTCTTTTGTTTATATTATTTTATAATATCGATTTAGGCACTTCACATCCAACTTGTTCATAGTATCAGGTTCGGTTAGCGTGCTAGAATTGGTGAGTCCTTATGTTTTGAGGACATGTTGCCTATTTCACTTCTCAAACTTGGTTTTATGTTAGATTTATCTAGAACATGTCCTAATAACTCTTATATGTTAGTAAAGGCTCTTTAGACTTAGATATTTAATTTATGTTGCCACTTCAGGTTCTTTTAATATTTTATTTAGACTGATCATATTTTATTGCACTTCGCTATATTTGTTCTTTCTCTACTATGCTTATGTATGTCATGTAGTTAGCTTAGTGTCTCTCAGGATTCTAGGTACCATGTTACAACTAGAGAATAGCTTCGAATCATGACAGTATGGTTAAAAAAATATAAAAGGACCAATGGAATATAAGTAAGATTCTCTAATTTTCTTTGTCAGTAAATCTGCTTTATCAAGTGCATTTTTTTGAATATATATATATATATATATGTTTTTAACATTAATTTAATTAGTATATTATTTTATTTTATTTTATTTGGAATTATGACACCCACTTAGCTATACCTTTTAGTTTAAATTCATATACTTTGGATATAGTTTTATTACTTTGAATGACGATAATATTTGTGTAAATTTTGTAACTATTTTGTGTAAAAACCAATAATCAATGAAGAAAATACTTCAATTATGGATATCCAATAGACTATTTCACATTAGACTTGCCATAAATAATGAATGAGACTATCACACAAATATATACATAATTTATTTTAGAGAAAAAATTATAATTAATTTAATCAACACAGTTTAAAATTTATCAATACTAATACCATTTATTAGATATTTATTTTCCATTAAAGGTATGTTTGAAAAGCCACCTAGTAAGTTGAATTGTTGTAATTATTAGGATAATAATTATCAGCCTAATTGTAACACCCCTTGAAATTTTTGAAATGCCCCTAGAGCGGAACCATGCGTATAACACGTCTTTCCAAGCTCCATCGGAAAATTCGAGATCGAATTTGCGATCAGCACGAAAAATTAAGTGGAAAAATGGTCTCTGTCGGATTTTAGAGCGATCGAGTCAAAAGATAATTTTTCGTAATTAAAACGAAAATAGTGTTGATACGCGTCCTAGGCGCGATGCGCCAGGGACGCACACTTACACTTATTTTTTAAAAAAATTCTTCGATGTAAATTGGAAAGAACGTGTTTTGAGAAAATACATATGTATGCGCCCTAGGCGCAACACGGACATGGTGTCATGAAGTGAAATTTTATTTCTTTTTATGGGAGCGGCCTTTGGTCATTCTCCAACCCCTCCTAAGTTCAATAAATGAGTTTAAGGGATCTTTTACATCAAGCCAAGCCCAAAGAATCTCTACCAACTAAGTTTTCATATGAGTAGATAGAAGGGTCAACTTCAAATGACCATATCTCCTAAAGTACAATGAGTTAGGTGACCCATAATATATCAAATTAAGATAATTGAATTAGCCTTCCAACGCGTCCAATTTTTCCTTAATCAAAGTTTAGAATAGAAAGTTATGACCATTTTAGTGAAGGAGTGCCGAGTTGTCTGAAAGTCCGCGATCGGAGTGCGTCGCGGACCCTTACTGGATAAGCTAATTTTTTTTATCTTTTTGTTTTGAGGGTACTTTTATTCTAAAACCTTTGGGGGTCTATTTAAGAACCTAAAACACATAAAACGTCAATTTCATAATTAAAAATCTCTCCTTCACTCCTAAATATAAACGCTCAAGAATCATCAAGAGAATTATCAAGTTAGGATTAACTTTCAAGATTCATTATCAAGGTAAGTTATTCTTCATGAGTATTAATCTACCCAACCCAAATTCTTCATCTATTCATGAATCTCTGATAGAATCGTAAATTATAACCTAGGGTTTCAAGACAACAAATTCAAGAATCCCAAGAAAGGATTTCTTGATTCTTCTTTTTCAAGAATTAGGATTCTTCATCAAGAATTCTAAAGATTCTGAGTCAAAAATTCAAGAATCAAAGAGAATTCCTTTAACTAATGTCCTTCCAAGTTCTTTACTTTTAAAAGAGCCACCAAGATCAAGGATTTTCTCCAAAAAAGCTAGCATTCATTAAATCTCGATTATGATATCAACTTTCCAGGTATATAAGGCTAAACTAAAAGCATGAGATTGTTCTCCCATGTGCCCCATAGATGGTCATAGATGACTTAAGCATCCATTAGTCCCCATACATGACTTCTTGAAGTAGTATCTTGATTAAATTCTCGAAAATTATATTACTTATATGTATTTTCATACGTTGACAATCATCATAAACTTGTTTTCTTGAATTGAATATTTTTCATGAGATATTGTATAAATCCTATATGCTAACTTCTGAAAGTATGCAAGAATGAACTTAGGAGAAGGGTATAGAACTTTGATGATGTAAATTTGCTTGTTATTGTGGTTCTGGTCCTGAGTTGAATATATTGATGATGATGTTGATAGGATTGACTAAGAGTAATGTTCTTAAAGTCTTAAAGAGGTTGAATTTAATCTTGAAAGATTGTCCCTAATCCATTGAGTTGATGATAGATGAGATATGTGATGTTCCTTGTCCAAAAGAGACTAAGTGATGAGAAATCTTGATGTTTGATGGCTTATGAGCATGTTGAGTTATAGGAGGAGTATTGAGCATCGAAATGAGCAAGAGTGAGTCCCACTCACACTTATTAACTACGTAGACAGCATAGGAGATGATTAGACCGTCAAAAATGGATGTTTCCTCAGTCCTGAAAGGACTTTATAGATTTATGGATCCACTGACAGACTAGACTCATCCTGCACCCCGGCAAGGTACTGGACGAATGTGGCAATGACATCGCTTCGTTGTATCATCACCGACTCATAGGTAATGGTTGTCTGTTAGAAAAACTCCCAAATAGGTTCCTCATTGATAGTACTCTGATGTTGATGTGATGGTATGAGGTGATTAATGTTGAGGAGTCACTTGTCTACTCTTTATTCTTGCTTTAGATAAACATTTGACAGTTTGATTGGTTGTTATTCTGAGTTGATGTTGTACCATATTATTCTACCTGTTTCTGTTTCTGTTTCATTTAGCTATTTTACATACTGTATATTTCATGTACTGACGCCACTTTAGCGCTACATTATTTTATGATGTAGATACAAGGATTGGAGATCATCAACAGGTGTATCGTTGAGGATCTGAGACGTTCAGCCAATTGGTGAGCCTCCCTTACTTCGAAGAATTCATTACCTTTATTTCATCTTGCTTTAGAGTCAGACTTGATTGGATTACTTTATTTGATTTGAGGTAGCCATGGGTCTGTCATTGGCACCGGTTGATAGTAAAAGAGGGTTCATAGACTAGAGTTAAATGTTTATGTTAAGACTGTTGAGCGAGTTCCTTTTACTAGCCTTTTTATTTTATAATATTATTTTGAGACTAGATGAGATGTGTCCATTACTTCCCTTTGTCTTCCGCTGATTTTCTTGAGTTTATTGATTGAATGAATGCGATGAGGCCAAATGGTTCACTTGGGGGACTAGCAATAAACTCTGAATGTCGGTTACGTCTAGGGCACCCTCCTGGGGCGTGACACTAATAATTATAATGACTATTAATTTGCCATAAATGTAATTTCAGTTAGTTACAAATGTATTGTTTGGTTGCTTAAGTGCAATCAAAATGTTATATTAAATTTAAAAATATAAGTTAATTATCTAAAATTATAATATTATATCAGACAAACAAGGGCCTTTAGAAATGATGTTAAACTAAATATTTAATATATATTGTCTTTTGAAAATGTATTAATTAATAAACATATGTTCTTAACTAGTATTATAAAACATAATTGATTTATATTTCAAATTAGTATATTTTAATTAAATTAATCATAAAAACTAAAATAATATCTCTATAAACATCATAAAATGCATGTTTGACAAAAAATTTAATATTAGAAATATAATTTTATGAATTTATTAAAATATTTGATGAAAAGATAATTTATTAAGCATGGCTAAAAAATAAATGACCTCAATGTCAAATATCAAGCCAATGGCACTAAAGCAAATTAAAACTGAATATACAACATAAGTTCTAAATTCAAAACAAAAAATTAACGAAATATTCTTATGTCAAATTTCAACATAAGGTATATAAATATGATTTGAACTAAAAGAAAAATATAAGTCGATAACCTAGTTCAACAATGAATTCTACTCTAATTTGACAATTAGAATCTAACAAAATTATGCTAATGAAGAAAATAAGCATCGAATAAATAAAAAATAGATAATATAAAAAATTATATGGAATCGCACAAAGTAAAAGTTGAGAATGAGAAAAAAATGAAATAGAAATAATAAATTTTTTAAAAATA
>JAPFFP010047356.1:0-10411 GCA_026153255.1 Solanum medicagineum | reverse complement strand
GGGAAGTCGTTGGCATACCCCCTAAGCATGAGAAGACCCTGGGCTTTGATGGAACCGACTACTCTTTTGACTTTGGAACCTACCATCAAAGCGGGCCCTCTTGGCCTCCTTACCCCTCCTCTTTCTCAACTTTTACTGCTCCATTTCCTAGGCCTAGGTAATAAAATGGGACAAATCCATATCGTTAATCAACATAGAAGACCAGCATTCCTCACTTACCAAGTCAGAAACACCTACACAAATTTATTCATTCTAGATCTTAGGTTTTCCACCAAGTGGGGAGTATATTTAGAAAATTGATTAAACTTGAGGGTATACTCTCTCACACTCATAGAACCTTGTCTCAAATTCATAAACTCTAAGAGGGAAGAACCGATTAATGAAAGCCGCCTTGAACTCCTCCCAAAGAACAGATTATTCATTCCCTTATTCTTCTTCCATTGATCAAAACATAATTTTGCCACCCCTTGAGCTGGTAAGCCGCCAACTCTGCCTTCGCTTCTGATCTAACACCCATAATAGCCAAAACCTTGTAGACCTCATCAATGAACTCTTAAGGTTCCTCATCCACCTTTGACCCATTGAATTTAGGGAGATTCATCCTCATGAATTCTCTCACTTGAGATGAAGGTGTAGGACCATGAGGGGTTTGGGCCCCTCGATTGGCTTGATTAGCCATAACTTGTGCAAGCAAAGTGAGAGCATCTGGACATGGTTACTCGGGCTCATAACCCCCCAAGCAAAGCATGCTCACATTCCTACACTATGTATTAGAATGTCATATGCATACGTTCCTTTCATCATCATATAGTCATTCAACTTATAAGATATGCATTGGACCTTTAATTCCTCCAAAATATATTAACTGGATATTTTATCAAACACTTGGCGGGTGTGTAGTGCTGGTGTAAAACCATGCAATTCAATTTTATAATAATGCTAGAAATTTCAATGTGAAACCATCAAGAGATACTTGGTAACGCCCTCAAGTAATATACACCAAAATCTTTCCTCAAATCTCACAATTGATCTTAGATTCATAACTCAAAACATGCTAAAACAATCATAATTTCATGAAACCCCAACATAGTGTGAAGTAAATTTCATAGTAAGTAAGACCCATGAGTAAATCAACTTTAAATCATGCAAATTTAAGTAAAAGGAATTTTGGCCATCATGGATGAAAGGAACCTATGAAAGAAACCCACATAACTTAGCTTTGGAGAATTCTTGAAAAAGATTGGAGATGGAGACTTGAAGCTTGATTGAGAACCTTAAGATCCTGATGAGTTTTGGGACTTGAAATTTGGAGATGAAATGTTGTCTAAGTGTTTGAAAGAGTATTTGGGAATGTCTTGAATGATATAAGGGTGAAATAAGGCTAAATATAGGTATTTTCATGCATGGGAACACTTACGCCCAAGACACAATGGCCTTGGACCAGACAAGAAAAGCTGTGCAAAAAATACACTGTAGCGCACTCTTTGGCGCATTGCGCTAGCGGTGCGGATCTTCACTGGAAATCGCATTTTTATGATTTTTTAATTTTTCTGCGGTTGCTTTTAAATCAGGGTTAAACCTATTTTCCCACATAATTTTACCCCCTCAACAAGAATATGAAGTCGAATTTTTTATATCGGGCACAAATTTTGAGACATACCGAAATTACAATTTTGGGCACTTTTGGTGCACATGTTCGGGCACTTTTTGGGGTCATTTCAGTTGGACTAGTCCATCTTGCTAGACCTTCTTTCTTGTTGGATCAAGCTATCAAATTTCTTGTGAGGTAGGTATTTATGTCCTCAACATGCCTTGAGGATTCCGCTTTATGTTATTTTTCTGTTTGAGAACTACACATTATGCCTTGTATTTCATTGGGCATTCTATAAATAGAGTCTTGTAAATGTGACACCATACCTTAGGATAGTTGTAGCTTATTGTCTTCAACTTATCTATATGTTTAGACTGTTTTCTTCTATTTATCCTTCTTTGTTATGTTGCTTGGGTTTTTGGATGACTCACCTTGGTGGGCTAGGTGAGTGCCATCACACTCAGATTTCAAGTCGTTACAATTTGGTACTAGACCCCAGGTTCATAGGTCTTGCATGTGTACAAGCCTAGTCAAGTAAAGTCTTGATGATTGGTGTGGAGACGTTCGTGACTTATCCTTGAGAGCCTATGAAGGTTTGGTATAAGTATTAAGTGTCTGTGTGTACTTTTTATAGATGGCAAGGACCAGAGTTGTTGCTAGTATAGGTTGAAAGGAGGCTGCCCCTGATGTTTCTATTCAGACCCTGTAGGGGTAGTGCCCGAGGACTAGCTAGAGGCCGATGCCAAGGAGCTTCTTCGCTGAGGGATTATGAAAGGGGTATCTCCCCTGTGCAAGCCATGGAGCCAAGACAGGAACAGGGTCCACATGAGTCTCCTGCAGTACCTCTACACTAGTATACACTTTTGAGAGTTTTGGGTGTGTTGGAGACTTTGAGACAGCCAGGTAGCCTATATAACAATACTAGTACTTCACAGACATGGATGAGGTACGGCCTCAAGATCAGCAATAGGCCCCCGATGCCTAGGTTCAAGATGAGCAGCCACTAGCAACTTTGATTGATTATATTCCACCAGTTTCTACCTTTACTAATAATGACCAGCAGAGATAAAAGAGAATTCATAAGATGGACCCACCTCACTTTCAGGGTGGGAAGACTGAGGATGCTCATGAGTTCATGACGACTTGTAGTGTCAAGCCCTGAGCCTACACCTAGATGTGGCCAGTACTCGAAAACCATTTCTGGTCTCAAGTGAATCAGTTGACCTGGTTAACTTAGTCAGTTGAAGACCATAATACCAAACTGACCTAGAATAGGCTCAATGTTTATGAACTTAAAAATTCAACGGTAAAGTATACAACTTAACTCAAAATCTTTCAAAACAATTTCAAAGAAATAACTTGATACAATATCTTTCTAGTCTATGAAGCCTCTAAAGTACCGACTTTGAATAAGGCAACAGAGTAAGCTCATAGGTACCTCAACAAAAAAAATGAATACAAGTAGATGAAGAATCTCGAGCTCCTCTGGATGCTAAGAGGCCTCACCGACCACTGATGGGGACTTTCCTACTGAGCATCTACTAACATAGACACCTGCATCTGCATCATGATATGATGCAATACCAAAGGCATTAGTACGTGGAATGTACGGTATATAAGACGACAAAAAAGTAATAACAATAGTATACTTACTTGAAAACTGCACCTGAAGATAGCTTAACTAACAAAAATGTATCATGCATATGAAATATATACATATTCTTGAACTTGTCAAAAGTGCAACTCAACATAAAAGAAATACTTACGTTAACGCATTAATGAGTATAGCTATATATATATAAAATATGGTACTCAAAAACTTGGCTCTGTACTTGGCTTAACTCAATCAAATATGCAACATAAATAAAGAAATATTTTAATAAAGAAATACTAAATTTCAATATATAGAATAATAATCTATACTTCTTGGAGAGTTTCTCTGACTGACAACCATCACTATGAGCTTCGTGATGATATAGCATCTTGCCCACACTGCCAAAGTCATCCTGTACTTTGCCGGGGTAGGGGACAAAGAACTAGGGGAGTGGATCCATCCCAAAACTAGGCCATCTCAGTGGCTAATGAGGAATGTACCTTTGTACAATCCTATCCTATGCTGGCTAGATAGTTTATGAGTTCAAGTAATTAATCCTACTCTCACTCATATCGGTGCTCAATACTACTCCCAAAAATAATTTTTATATAGCTCATGACTTTAAAGAATATGAATTATCAAAATATGATCTTTTTGGGACTTAGCCTAGCTTTTATCTAAAAAAACTATTGTTACAAGTGTCTCAAAACATAACTTTATTACTCATCTATCTTTCAAGTATAAAGCTTTAAATACTTCTTAAAACTTAACTCAAAACTGTCTAAAATCATAAGCTTCTTGCTCCTCTATTCATAAAACACTCATAAAAATACTTTTTCCCTGGAGTTTAAAGTAAGGTATCAAGCTTCATAGATTTCTATAGAAATTTCAGGGTTTGAATAATCTAACATTCAAACATAGCATCTCAACTAAAGTCTCCAATGAAATATAAGAATTTAATAATTCTCATACTTTTCTCCAAAAATAGCATAAACAAGAAAATTGCTTAAAATAAGAAAATCTTGTTGTAAACTACCCATGTCTGGAGAAACTAGTAATTATGTAATGGAAAACAATATATAAAGATTTTTGTAGGCCTTACATACCTAGGAAGAAAATTTTTGAAGAGTTGGAGAGATTCTAGAGCCCTACTACATTCTTGATTTTTCCTTACGTTTCAATTTTCTTAGGAGGGTTTCTTTGAAAGAATGAAAGTGTTTTCTCTGCGTTTAGGACTTAAATTATACTTAAAATCCACTAGTTTAGGATTATGGGGTCTGGGAAAGGTCAACACTACCCTTTCCCTTTAAAAGAAAAAAAAACAGTCCGAAAATGTACTGGTGCGCGTTGCGCACCAGTGTAATATGACTGGTTTCGCAAATTTCAAACTTCGGCGAAATTTAGGAAAAGACAAAGTGTGATTCTTCGTCCTTAGCGCGTCGCCAAAGAGGCATGGAAAGCTCACTGTTTTATGCATTTTTGGGAAAAATAATTTGATCTCGTCGCATTAAAGTCGAGAAGAGATCATTTTTGGACACAGGTTTTTCACACTGATCGCAAATCCGGTGTCATATTTGCAAATGGAGCATGGGAAGACGCGTTACACACAAGGTAAATTCTATGGGTATTTTAGTCTTTTTACCGGATGTTACAATATCTCCTCCCTGGGATCATTCGTCCTCGAATAATGAGGATGATGTGGTAAAGAGACACGAATAAACTTAAGACTCGCGGCGATACTCAATAACTCTGACTCTCAATCCCCCATCGACGTTAATAGTCTCTATTCGGACTTAGGTATATACACATCAAGAACTTAATTACTCAAATACTACAAATCTCGGGTGAACAATGACTCAAGAGTGGAAAACTCAACTCCATCAACTTAAGCGTATAACTCTTACTCAATCTCCATCTTACCACCTCCTCCTTCCATTCAAGCCTACTTTTAAGCCTCAAGGTGTTATTCACGATATAATCATATTCATAGAAAGACAATCCTCAATACTTATCTCTGATCTCCCATGTGGCTTCTGTTAAAGGTCATCAACCCTCCTCACAAATATGCTCTTTTGCTCGAGTTCTACCTTTCATTAATAGGAGCTTGCAACTCTGGTCATCACCTAAATCTATTTCACACTCTCAACATCTTTAAGCCTATCTCAAGGTCATAACGTGCTACCCCTAAGTTGATCACACTAATGCCAATCTAATCAATAAGGACTATGTGCTGCATTTTCCTGGAGGCTTGCTTATAAAGAATACCATTCCCCTACATCTATCCCTCACTTAACAACGATTACACCTTCGAGCTTATAATCCTAATCACTTCATAGATTCTCAGAGGTTGACATTACTTAGAAATCGTTAAACTTATGATAGCACCTCTACACTTACAATCTCATTAACTCCTATTAGGAGGCATGCCAATCTACCCTTACCTGATGGTTACATATAACTAGGTCTCATCTCTTTCTGTAACATTAAATGTAATAAGCATAGCACAATCGTTACCCATTCGCTTCCATCAGACACAACTCATCAACTATCATCATCGCTATCAATACCAACGAAAGAATTATTAGGAGGGCTTAGAGTATAATATCATAAGCATAATTCCTTCAGGAAATCTGATATGAGGACATTCGTAACATGTTATAATGCCACTAGAGGCTCATCACAAGTTTAGGGAGCCATATATGCTCAAAAGCTCAAGTCTTGCCTTGGATAACAAAAAGGCTGGAAACTATTAGTTCATGAGATAAGATAAGAATTGCTAAATGAAGTTATCCTTCTCACTTTAAAAGATGAACATGAACATGTATGTACATGGGGTGAATGATTCTGGATCATGGGCATGTTTCCCTTGCTTAAGATAGGAATAAAGCATCATCACGATGAATACAAGGGATATGAGATAGGAAAGCATTGATGCCCCATTCTGACCAACTTATCACTATCAAATCTCAAGGTCTACTTTGGTTCATTATCTAAACATCTTCCTCTTAGCTCAAACGTCACCTCTCTAAGTCTGTTAACTAATTCTCTTCACTATGTTGTAAGTACAACCCTCTAGATGATTGGAGCTTAACTATGTACAGAATGCTTATATCCTCCTGTTACATAGCACTCAAAGATGTGAAACTATTACTAAAACATTCTTCTGAGGTACCAACTTCTAACCTTCCTCTATCTTTATAGGAATCTTTACTTACTTGCTACTCTCATTGGCAAAATAACTGTTTTCTAAGACTTGTGATCTAATATACTAACACTCATCTTCTATGTTCATTTACATTGGACTGAAGAAAGCCTAGACAATAATAGAGATCGCCTCATTATCTATGACTATCCTCCGTGGACTCTTAAGGGTAGTAGAGAAGGTCTACATTAGCCTACTCCACCTTGACAACACAAATATACTATCTAAATTCTTGTAGCAGTCATAAGTTGGAGTCTTCTACAGTTGTACCCTATCATGGCTCCACATCTTAAGCCTCTTGCTATCCAACGAGCTATCCTCAATCCACTATCCCTACCAAAGGGCCTCCTACACCACTCTCATACATAACATTCCTTAAAAGTGAACATCTTAAGCACGAACATACAGCATGGGGAGCCTCTTGGAGTAATTCTCCAATGCAGACTATCACTATCACAATGTTATCTCCCTTTTAACACGACTCCTCATAATTTAAGCTTAAGTTCTAATACTAACATGGGCATTACACTCTCCTGTCATATCACACCTACTCATAACTACTGAAATTCTAGAAACCCAGGCCCACTAAGACCTCATAGCAAATACTAAGTCAACACATCTCACGCTTATAGACTAGCTTGGATATACATCTTAGGCCCTCTTCTTATCTAATGACTTAGCCTCAATTCACTATCTTCATCTAAGGATCACAAAAAATATTCTCATAACATCATACTTCTATCAAGTCACTACATTAATTTCTCGCTTATGCTATGTTAAGTCTACCAGACCAAACCTCCAACTAATGGTGTCACTCTAATCCTATTGTACCCACTTTACATGAAACTCACTTAAGGTTAAAGCTTAAGGTTTAATACTAAACACATGCATCGACACTTCTCATATACATAGATACTTTAGTAACTCTAAACTACTAGATAAGGTCAAGAATTGTTAGATCACCAAACCTCATGATAAGTATGAATTCTCCAGCTTATGGTCTATCTAGATATAATCTATCATTACAATCCTTTTCGTTAGTTAGATAATATCCACTCACCCATTATACCGTCTTACCTTGCTAAGCTCATAACTCTATAAATCTCACATGGCTCTCTTTCACACAATCATGGGCCTAGCTTAGATCTACTACCTTATGCCCTTTGTTCTTATACTCAACACATATACTTGCCATTACTAACACAATGCTACTTCAACCTCAACTCATTTCATTTTCGAGTGTGCACCCTCTTATACTAACTAATAACTCATTTTTTACCTTATCATGGAAGCTAGGGGATATTTACTATCCTTTAACCACACTTAAAAAGGTCCCAAATTTTCACCATATAACTCTTAGCTACCAACTTCAAGCAATTTCTATCATCACTCTTCATGATTCCTACATCTTTCTAGCTCTAGGAACATTCTGTCACCTAGTTCAAAAGAGTCTTCCATCATTTCCTCTCAAGAGGAGGGGATACTACTAAGCATTAGAGGCATAACTTATCTTTTCTCTCAAGAATAATATTTGCAGAATGATTTAGGGAACATAGTATGGAAATACATCATATCTTGCTCTGACTCAATGCACGATTCATATGAATAACAGTGCAATAATTTGGATTGATAACTCAAGAACACTAGTTGGCTTATCTAAAGCCTAGTGTAGTCTCATTGTTTTTCTGAATACTTTATCTGAAGGGAACTCACCACTAAGGATGTGGAATATTTGTTGCAACCACCTTAATTATGAGAGGTAGTCGAACGAATCTGGAAACCGCACGAATATAGACAAGTTTCTTAGAAAGTAACTTTATTGCACGATCTAGGGTATGAAAGAAGAGAGAATTTTCTTAGATGTCAATAGTCCCTCATTTATAGAAGTGGGGCCCTCACAACCATAAATAAGACCCTACAGACATGAATTCATAGACACCCTAGGACACTTGAACTCTGGCTCAGATACCAAGTTTGTCACGCACTGAGCCTACACCCTCGACGTAGCTAGCACTTAGAAACCATTTCTGGTCCCAAGCGAAGCACTTGGTCTGGCTAACTTACTCAACGGAAGACAATAATACCGAAATGAACTAGAATGGGCTCAAAGTTTATGAAATTAAAAATAAAATGGTAAAGTATACAACTCTACTCAAAACCTTTCAAAACAATTTCAAAGAAATAACTTGATGCAATATCTTTCTAGTCTACGAAGCCTCTAAAGTAATGATTCTAAATAAGGTATCAGAGTAGGATCATAGGTACCTCAACAAAAAAAATGAATACAAGTAGATGAAGACTCCCGAGCTCCTCTGGATGTTAAGAGGCCTCACCGACCGCTGATGGGGACTGTCCTACTAAGCATCTGCTAACATAGACAACATCAGAATAATGATACGACACAGAGCCAAATACGTCAGTAAGTGGAATGTACGGTATGTAAGATGGCCAAAAAGTCATAAAGATAGAATACTACTTTAAAAGTGCACCTGGGGATAGCTTAACTAACAAAAACATATCATGCATATGAAATATATACATATATTCTTAAACTTGTCAAAAGTGCAACTCAATATAAAAGAAACACTTACGTTAAAGCATTAATGAGCATACTAAATATATATAAAATATGGTACTCAAAAACTTGGCTCTGTAATTGGCTCAACTTAATCAAATATGCAACATAAATAAAGAAATATTTTAATAAAGAAATACTAAATCTCAATATAAAGAATAATAACCTTTAAAATCTTGAGGAGTTTCTCTAACCGACAACCATCACTATGAGCTTCTTGATGATACAACGTCTTTCCCAGGCTACAAGAGCTGTCCCCTACATTGCAGGGGTAGGGGACGATGAACTAGGGAAGTGGATCCATCCAAAAACTTGGCCATCTCAGTGGCTAATGAGGAATGTACCTTGGTACAATCCTATCTTTTGCTGGCTACATAGTTTATGAGTTCAAGAAATTAATTCTAAACTCACTCATATCGGTGCTCCATGCTACTCTAAAAAATAATTTTTATATAGCTCATAACTTTAAAGAATATGAATTCTCAAAATCTGATCTTTTCAGGGACTTATCCTAACTTTATTTTTTCTTAAACTTTTCTCGACATGTCTTAAACTTTTCTTTATTTCAAAATACTATTGCTACAAGTATCTCAAAACATAACTTTATTACTTAGCTATATTTCAAGTACAAAGGTTTAAATACTTCTTAAAACTTAGCTCAAAACTATCTGAAATCACAGGCTTGTTGCTCCTCTATTCATAAAACACTCATAAAAATACTTTTTTTCTGGAGTTTAAAGTAAGGTATCAAGCTTCATAGATTTCTATAGAAATTTTAGGGTTTGACTTATCTAACATTTTGATATAGCATTTCAACTAAAGACTCCAACGAAATAGAGGAATTTAATTATTCTCATACTTTTCTATAAAAATAGCATAAACAAGAAAATTTCTCAAAATAGGGAGATCTTGTTGTAAACTACTAACTTGTTATCTGGAGAAACTAGTAATTATGTAATGATAAAATAATATATAAAGATTTTTGTAGGCATTACATAACTTAGAAGAGAATTCTTGAAGAGTTGGAGAGAATCTTGAGCGCTACTACGTTCTTGATTTTTCCGTAAGCTTGATTTTCTTGGGAGGGTTTCTTTAAAAGAATAAAAAGTGTTTTCTCTGTGTTGAGGACTTAAATTATACTTAAAACCAACTAGTTTAGGATTATGGGATGTGGGAAATGTTGAAACTACCCTTCCCCAATTAAAAGAAAAAAAACAGTCCGAAAATGTACTGGTGCACGACTGGGTTTCTTTGAAAGAATGAAAGTGTTTTCTCTACTTTTAGGACTTAAATTATACTTAAAACCGATTAGTTTAGGATTATGGGATGTGGGAAAGGTTGAAACTACCATTTTCCAATTAAAATAAAAAAACAGTCCGCAAATATACTGGTGTGCGTCGCGTACCACTATAATATGACTGGTTTTGTAAATTTTCAAACTTCGTCGAA
>JAPFFP010047355.1:0-10411 GCA_026153255.1 Solanum medicagineum | reverse complement strand
CTCATTTGCTAATGGTTAAAACCACATATGAGGCTGAAGATTATGCAAGGTTATACATTCATGACTTGGTAAGGTTGTATGGGGTTCCTTTTTCCATCATATCAGATCATGGGGCATAATTTACTTCACATTTTTGGAGATCTTTCCAAAGGGGTCTTGGTACTAGAGTTAAGCTTTCTACGACCTTCTACCCTCAAACGGATGGCCAAGCCGAGAGGACCATCCAAACCCTTGAGGATGTGCTTAGAGCAGGTGTGTTGGATCTTAAAAGTAGTTGGGATGATCATCTTCCGTTGATTGAGTTTTCCTACAGCAATAGCTATCATTCAAGCATCGGTATAGCTCCATTTGAGGCTCTTTATGGGAGGTGATGTAGATCACCGGTTGGGTTCTTCTAGGTTGGTGAGATAGCTTTTTTTGGGACCAGATATGGTTATGGAGTTTTTTTGGGACCAAATCTGGTTATGGAGGCTCTTGAGAAGGAAAGGATGATTAAAGGTTAAAGGCGTCCCAAAGTCGTCAAAATTCCTATGCCGATGTGAGAAAAAGAGACCTTGAATTCAAAGTTGGTGATTGGGTTTACCTAAAGGTTTCACCCATGAAAGGTGTGGTCCATTTCGTTAATAAGGTAAAGTTGAGCCCAAGATATGTTGGTCCTTATGAGATCATGAGGAGAGTTGGCAAGGTACCTTATGAGTTGAAGTTACCCAGCGAGATAGAATTGGTTTATCCAGTATTTCATGTCTCTATGGTGAGGAAATGTGTGGGTGATCCTAATGCTATTGTGCCTCTTGATGTCGTGGGGGTTGTTAAAGATGACTTATGAGGAGGTTTCGGTTCAAATTTTGGATAGGCAAGTGAAGAGATTAAGGGACAAAGAGTTGATATCCGTTAAGGTCCTTTGGAGGAACCAACAAGTTGAAAGTGCTACATGGGAGGCCAAAGCAAACATGCAAAAGCAGTGTCCTTATCTATTCCACTCCATTCAAGCCTAAGGTACTAATTCTAAGTCCTCTATGTCATTTCAAGTATTATATTTCATCCCCTATGTCATTCATATGTATTCATTTTTAAGTTGGTAAATTAGTGTTGATTTTGAAAATGGTGTTCTTAATGTAATCTTGCATTCTTGTTGGGGATAATTTGTTTATGATCACTCTTATCTTGTATATCCCTTTACATATAGGGACAAATGTCCCCAAGGGGGAGCTATTGAAACAACTCCAAAAAGTGGCCAAAAATGTTCCTTCCCAGAATCATAATTTTCATATATCTCAAAATCCGTGTGTGATATCGAAATATCCGACTTCATATTCTTGTTCAGAAAGTCAAAATTAGGGGGGAAAGGGTCTAACCTTGATTTAAAAGAAACTGTAGAAAAATTTGCAGATCACAAAAATGGAATTTCCAGAGACGATCCGTGCCTCTGGCGCGCTCCTATGTATTTTTTGTCCAGTTTTTCTATCTCAGTCCAAGACTTTTGGGTCTTGGGCCTAAGTGTTCCCAAATGTGAAAATACCTATACTTAGCCATATTTCACTGTCATATCATCCTAATCATTCCCCTATACTCACTCAAAGCACTTAGCCATATTTTCACTCCTAAATTCAAGTCTCAAAACCTCTTCCGAATGTAAGGATTTCCTTCAAGGTTCTCTTTCAAGCTTCAAGTCTCCACCTCCAATCTTCACCAAATTCATCTCCAAGCTAAAGTATGAGGGTTTCTTTCATGGGTTCCTTTCATCCATGATGCCCAAGCTTCCTTTTCTTACAAAATGCATGATTTAAAGGTGATTTACTCATGGATCTTGATTAATATGAAAATCACTGCACACTATGTTTGAGCATATGAAATTGTGATTGTTTTACCATGTTTTGAGCTATGAATCTAAGATCTATTGAAAGGATTGGTAAATGGTTTTGATGCTTATTGCTTGAGGGTGTTACCAAGTGTCTATTGAAGCTTTTACATTGAATTTACTAGCATGATTTCACTCTTGAATTGCATGGTTTTACAGTAGCACTACACACCTTTTAAATGTTTGATAAAATGTCCAGATGTGGTTTCTTGAGAAATTGAAGGTCCAAAACATGAAATACGATATGAATGACAATGTTATGATGAAAAGAGCTTGTGTATATGATAAATTCTATATAAAGTATTGTATTAGACCATGCTCGAACCGAGGGACTAAGAGCCCGACCTAGATAGGGGTTTGTACTCATCAACCATGTGAGGGGTTTATACGTCGCCACCAGGGTGATAGGGTGAGATTATCACCAACCATGTGAGGGGCTCGTACCAAACCACTAAGATGATATGGTGCGATCATCATCAACCTACCAAGGGGTACTTTGGAAATCTTGCTTGGTCTTTTGTACATATATGATATCCTATATGAGCATGAGCTACTTAAGCATGTTTTACTTGAGCATTTGTCATACATTCCATATTGTTATATTATTCCTATTGCCTATTGTTATGCATTTTGATTGTGATGACTATCTCTTGTTGTATTACATCCCACATACTTAGTACATTCAAATGTGCTAACACATACTCTTGCCTACATGATAAAACCATATAGGAATTGGAGCCCAAGTTGATCATCTTCCTCCTCCACGTGGCTTGTTCGGTACTACTCAAGCTAATTGATGAGTCCTCCATTCCGGGGACGTTTATCTATGTTTCTCTTATTGTATATTGAGACACTCTTCTTTATGTTCTATTTTGACTATAAGGGTGAGCCCGGTTGCTTTGTCTTTGCCCCCGCTCTTATCTAAGTAGTAGAGGTTTGTTTACATGCTATGTATCTATGATATGAGCTTTGACTCATTGCCTCTTGATTATGATGTTATGCAACCTTTCCCCTTAGTCCCTTTTGCCTCATTCCTACTCTTTATGTCTTAAATATGCTTTCGCGACTAATGATGTATAAGTTACGAGGCTTGTTTGGGTTTTCTTCAAGTTCCCCAATCGCCGTGTCACGTCTAGGCCCTAGGTTTGGGTCGTGACATATCATAAGATCCATAAATATAGTCGGTGCATTAGTCAACCCGAAGGATATAACCACAAACTCAAAGTGCCCACACCTAGTCCGAAAGGCTATCTTGGGAATGTCACACTCCCTCACTTTCACTTAGTGATACTCAGACCAAAGATCAATCTTAGAAAAGTGATTAGCCCCTTGAAGTTGATCAAAAATGTCATCAATCCTAGGTAGAGGGTACTTGTTCTTTACGGTGACTCTATTAAGTTGTTGGTAATCAATGCACATTCTAAAAGAACCATCTCTTTTTCTCACAAACAACACCAGTGCACCCCAAAGTAACTTACTAGGAATTATAAAACCCTTCTTCAACAAATCCCTCAATCGCTCCTTCAACTCCTTCAACTCCGCTAGGGACATACGGTAAAGGTGAATAGAAATGGGTTGAGTATCGGAGAGAAGGTCTATACCAAAGTCTATTTTTGTTTAAGGAGGAACACTAAGAAGCTCATAGGGAAAGACATCAAGAAACTCATTAGCCACCAAAACCGACTCAATAGGAACGACTTTGGACTCAACATCCCTAACCCTCACAAGATGATTTAGACAACCCTTAGAAATCAACTTTTGGGCGGTAAGACAAGAAATAAATTTACCTTTGACCACCACATCACAACTTTCCCTCTCAAGGATGGGTTCATTAAGGAATTGAAATTTAACCCTGCGGCTTCTATAATTTATAGAAGCATAATATGCATGGAACCAATCCATCCCAAGAATGACATCAAAATCCACCATATCTAATTCAATAAAATCACAAGGCAAGATTTTATGCAAAATGAACATGGGACAACTTCCATAGACTCTTCTATCAACAATGGACTCACCAAGGGGAGTAGACACATCATAAGGTTCACACAACAATTCAGGACTAGCATGATGTTTTTTGGCAACAAAAGGAGTAATAAAAGAAAGAGTGGCACCCGGGTCTATCAATGCATACACATCAAAATAAAAAACTTTTAACATAACGGTGATAACATTGGGCACCTCATCTACCCCTTTCCTCCCTTTAAGAGCATAGAATCTATTTTGCCTTGGAGCACTCCCTTGTTGGCCTCCTCTCCCCTTTTGACCTGCATTTGCACCTTGGCTTGTGGACGACCATCTCTACCTTTGTTTCGAGCACGAGGAAAATCAATCACCCTATGACCCACTTCACCATAACTATAGGAAGCATTGGAGTCCTTCAAACATGGATCATTATGGTTGCTACCTCACCTTTGGTCCACACGGCTATGCACCACACCATCACCACCTTAGAACTTTGGGTTGTCATTAGTAAACCACATATTAGGAGCATTGGAAGACCCTTGTCCTTGGAGTTTGTGGCCTTGAGGAAACCGGCTAGCCTTGGAATTTTGGAATCCACCTTCAAAGCGAGCCTTCTTAGACACACCACTTCTTCTTTTTCTAAGCTTTTCTCCCTCTAGTTGTTCGGCATATGTCATTAGGCCGGAAAAATTCATATTACCTATTAGCATGGCGGTATGACACTCCTCATTAACCAAGTCGGATACACCTGACACAAATTTGTTCATCCTTGACCTTGGCTCAGCAACCAATTGTGTAGCATACCTGGAGAGTTGGTTGAACTTGAGGGGCATACTCCCTCACACTCATAGACCCTAGCTTCAGATTCATAAATACCATCATTTTCGCCTCCCTTATCTCAACAGGAAAGAACCGATTGAGAAATATCGCTTTGAACTCCTCCTATGGGATAACATCAACATTCCCCTTCTCCATCTTCCATTGAGTGAACCATATTTGAGCCACCCCTTTGATTTGGTAGGCCATCAACTACGTTTTTTCCTACAAATTAACCCCCATAATGGACAACACCTTATACACCTCATCAATGAATTCTTGCGGATCCTCATCCACCTTGGAGCCATAGAACTCTGGTGGACTCATCCTAGTAAAATCCCTCACCCTTGAGGCCGAAGTAGGAACATGAGGAGCTTGGACCCCTTCATTGATTTGGTTGGTCATAGCATGAGCCAACATGGTGATAGCATCTCAAAACGCATCATGGCCCACTCCCCCAGCTTGAGGAGCTTGAAACATGGTAAACGGGCTCTCCTTTGTCTTCCTCTTGGAACAGGCATGATCTAGAATATCAAAGAACATTCATTACATGATAAGCCTTACCTTAACTACTATAGCATGACATAGATCATGAAGAATGGGAATATTTTCTGAAATCCATCATAGCCCCATACTCATAGTTGTGGTGCACTTCACAACCATGAATAAGAGTCTAATCGACGCAGTGTGTTGGATCCCGATGACCATTAACAACCTAGTGCTCTGATAACAAGTTTGTCATGATCCAAGCCTAGGGACTAGACGTGACATAGTGAATGGGAAACCGAAGGGACACCAAACAAGCCTTTTAGCATATCATTCACATATCCTTGGTCGCGGAAGCAAAATAAACAACAACAAGAGATATAATTAAGGGAAGCATGACTAGGGGAATCCATGATATTTATAAAGCATAAAAGAGTCAAAGCTCAAATCATGAGTACATCAATTGTTCAAACAACACCTCTAACACAAATTGGAGTGGGGGCCAAGATACTTTCCGTTCTAACCCTCATAATGTCAAGTGCTCAAGAAAAAGAGACAGCAAATAGTAAGAGTAGCATAGCTAGTATCCCCGGACTTGTGGACCCACCAATGCTTATCTTCCAAAGCACCAAACTAGCCACGTAGAGGATGATCGAGAGGTGCTCCGGTTCCTATGTGATAGCATCATGTAGGCATAGAGTATTTGTTAGTACATTTAAATGTACTAAGTATTTAGGATGCAGTACAACAAGACATAAGACAACATAGTCAAAATCCAAAATTATATGCAATGGATAAGTATAATATCAATATGACATGCATAATGAATGATAGAAGTAAAACATGCTTCCAAATACTCTAACTTATAAAGAACATGATACATGTGTGGGAAGAGACTATAATCATAGACCAAGCAACTATTACTTGGAATACAAGGCATGCCACCCCTTTGTCGGTGATTGAGGTATCTACCCCTCAACATGGTAGTACGGGCATGTCACCATCGACAAGGTGGTCAATGTATCTACCTCCCAACATGGTAGTACGGGCATGTCACCACCTGAAAAGTTGATCAACGTAGATATCTACCCATTGACATTGTAGTACAAGCATGTCACCCCCCGACAAGGTGGTTGAGGCATGTTACCCCCTCAACAAGGTGATTGGGAATGTCACCCCCAATAAGGTGTGGTCAATTGCAACACTATAGATACTTTTCATGATTTCAATACTTAATACAATCCTTTAATCATCATAAAGTCACTTGACTTATAAACCATGTAATAGACCATCGACAACTTGAGAATCCTTGTCAAGACATTTTATCAAACACTTGGTGGGTGTGTAATGCTAGTTCAAGATCATGCAATTCAAGAGTCAAATAATGTGAGAAAATTCAATTTAAATCAACCCACCAATATATAGTAAAACCCAAATGTAAGATACCTTAAAATATATCATCAATTCTTATAATAGTTCATAGTTACATAGCTCAAAACATTCATAATCTCAATAGGCAAAACCAACCTATAATATAGGCTCGAAATAGATAATTATGAATAATAAACCAACACTTCATAAAATCAAAAAACATAATTAATAATCAAAATCCATAATAACAGATACCCATAGTTGATTCAACTTGAAAACATGTAATTTTCATAAAAAGGGAGATTGGGCTCCATTGGTGAAAGGACACAATGGATGAAACCCACATACCTCAAACTTGAGTTTTCTTGATATAGACTTGAAGCTTGAATGGAGTTCTTGAGATATGAAATTATGCTCGAGACACTTGAATTTGGATGAAATATTTTCATAAGTGTTAGAGAGGGTTTTGAGAGGGTCTTGAGTGATATCGACTTGAAAAATGGCTAAGTATAGATGTTTTCACGCATATATGCGCGCTATGACCCCATGGCCCTTGGGCTGAAATGAAAAACTAAGGAAAACTTGAATTGGTTCGCGTCTGGTCTGTGACACGGACCCAACGCGGAGGGAAAAGTAACACAGATTCGCGCCTTGGTACGTCATGGCCAGGGTGCGGATGGCTACTAAAATTCAAATTTTTCTCGAAACTTATTTTTTACTATGGGTCCTCTAAAATCGGGGTTATGCCTAATTCCTACTCAATTTTTTCCCATTTCAAGAATATGAAGTCGAATTTTTCATATCACGCATGAATTTTGAGATATATGAAAATTACTATTATGGGCATTTTTGAAGAACATTTTTGGGGCGTTTCATCTTGAAGACCCCACGAACATCTGTACATCTCGTCCCACTCTCCACGGTTCGTCGGATGAACCGTTGTGAAACACTTAGCCAAGAATAATTCTCCACACCAAGATTGAACCACACTTATGATTTACTTCATCCTTGAAGGCCATGTAGTTAGCACCACTGATCTTACCCCAATACTTATGTCACTAATGGATGTTTCTGGCCCAAGGCTATTCCTAGAGTTCGTGTAAAATGTCACTGTCCGTATAGGTGTCTGTGTGGCAACACTGCACAGGAGGGTTTTAGAAAATGGGCATAACTTCTTCATCCGAATTCTAAATGAGGTGAAACCAAGTGCATTGGAAAGCTAGTTCAAAGAGCTTTAGTTTGATAAGTTGTATTCCACCCAATTCATTTTGTTCTAAGATATATGCCCATTTAAAGTTGACCTTTCTATTGGTACTTGTGAAAAACTTAGCCAATGAAATTCCTTTGAACTTGACTTGATGTAAGAGAATCATGATGACCTTAAATAACATAAAGAAGCTTGAACTAAAGGCTTGAAAGTGAACTTAGATCGAACTTGGAGATTCAATAAAGTGTCACCTCGGCCCAAAATTTTTTGAAACCAAATCTCAAGCGTCACTAAAGCAATACAAAATTCGGGTCCTTACATTATATTTGTTCAGCTGCTTCAATTATGATCTTCCAATATTAGCCGTGATAAATTATTTTTTGTGATTTTCTTATTTTAATAATTCCAGAGCATTCGGATTATATTTATTCAGCTATTTCAATTATAATTTAACAATATTAGCCCAAATAATTTATTTTGCGAGAGCTGTCTGCTTCTTCACCACTATTATATGAGACCCACTAAAAAACTTGTGGGTTTGTTAATTTAGTATATCCAAATTAGTTTGATTATGTTTCTTTCAGTACTTCTAAAATTTGAAAATGCATAATAAAATCTATTCGCATCACAAAAATTGAGATTTAAAATATCTGTTGGGCCTGTGCGGGCACGGATGCTTGGGACTAGTATATTTACATGTGGAGTAAAATTTCCTAAAATATATAGCTAAAAGTCTATAAAAATTCTATTTTTCTTTTTTCATCAATATTATTATAGTAAAATCGTAAGAGAAATGTGTATATTGTATCTCTTTCTCTGTTTCTTTTTTTTTTTTTTAAAAAAAATCTCCCTATTAGACTTCTTTAATTTGTATTTTTATTTAGGCTCAAATTAGTCTTTTGTGACTTTATTGAAAATATGGAACAAAATGTGCAAAATGAAACTAGCATAGCTAAAACCAGTAGCACCTAGAGCATGCAATATTTAATTTGCATTGATAGAGAAACCAGTGGGCAGTGACGGAATCAACATTTTTATGAAGGGTGTTCATACTTTTAGAACATGGGTGAGAGATTTTTGTATCGAAGTTATTCACCAATTCATATATATCAAAATATCTATATTTATGCAGAAAGAAGAAGAAAGCAGCTGAGAGAGAGATGGAAAAAAATTTCATGACATAAACGTTTTATAAAATTTCAAGCAGTTTTTAGTGAGCTTCAATTCTATGCTCTGGATCAATCATGGGATAAATTGTTTGTTTTATGTTTAATATATTTATAACTCTGACTAGATCTGAATCGTGCACTTCAAGACTCATTCTAAACTGAATTGCTAGAATTACAAATGGGAAGGAAATAACACCCCTATTGTATTGTGGTCATGGCAAGTGTCTTAACCTCCAAATCAAAAAATTCAGAACAATCACATGTTCACTCTTAAGAGTAGATAATATGTAATTACCTGCACTATGTATGACTCTCTAATTTGAACTACTTTTTTTAACATCATTTTAAATCAGCTTCTGAGGTTCCCTAAAACGTTACGAACGGTGACATAAAGATTTTGCTCAAGTCAAAAGAGCCCAAGATACACAGTAAGCAGAGATTCAACATCACCAGTAAGTATGATGACTATAAGATCAAATAATGTTAGTATGTTAGTTGAACATTATGCAAAAAATAAAGGAAGAATGTGCAATAAATTCTGCACTAAGAAACTCGATGAGCTCTAGATTTTTGGACTTGATCATCATGTCCAACTTGATTTTGTCTTCATCGTCACTAGCAACAACACTTTCATACATTTCGACAGTACCATCATTAGCCATCTCATCACATACATCCATATCTAAGAAAATCTGTTCAGTGTCAGAATCAACCATACTTCTGGGAATTTGGCCAAGTTTAAGGTCCAAATGTATGTCCTTTTCGGTTAGACATCGTATATGCTTCAAAAGCTTAATGTCTTTCATTCTCTCAGGAATCTCTTTAAGCGTTGGACAGTCACGGATGTGGAGACCTTTAATCAAAGGCATGCTACTTGTGGCTAAATGCAATGTTTCTAGTTTCTCAAGATCAAGACTAAGGAACTCTAGTTGAATGAAGTTGTTATCACTTCAGACTATTTCTTTTCCTTCATAAGTTCCACACAGTTCAACATTACTTAGGTTTGGTAGCATTCCCAAAACAGGCATCGAATCTTCTGTGAGTTCTCAGTTCCAAAGAAACATCATTGTGATGGAATTCGGGAACAAATGCTGCTTCTCTATTCTCCCATGTAAAAACAATTTGCTAAGCTTTTGACAAGAATTAAGAAATCCAATGGATGGGAATGATTAATAAGTTTTACACAACAATGTTAGAGTGCTATGGTTTTTCAAGCTACTAATGTTGTTTAGGGAGTAAGATTTGGTAATATCATGCATGATTAATTCTCGAAGATTGACTAAATCAATAGGGTCAATATCTTTCCATTGATCACAACAAACGTCTTGAAGAACTTGAAGAGTTTCGAGTTTGCTTATACGTTTTAGAGTTTTTGAGTACATCGCAACTAAATGTTTTAAGTTTATTAGCTCAGCTGTGTCAGGGGGTAGTTTCCATGATGGTCTGTTGTCATAGATGACAAGTGTCTATAAATTCTTGAGGTTGCCATAAAACAAACTCATATCAACTGTACCTTTTAGGTATCGCAAAATATGTTTG
>JAPFFP010047354.1:0-10413 GCA_026153255.1 Solanum medicagineum | reverse complement strand
GATGTGGTTTGTGGTTTGACGTTGGTCTAGGTGCCTAGTCGGCACCAGTCACGGCCCCTGGGGTTGGGTCGTGACAGGGGGATTTTTTAAAATTTTAGATTTAGAAAATGAGGGAAAAAGATGGGTCAACAAATTATATTCAAATTTCGGGGCGACGAACAGTGTCCCCAAGTCCGTCGCCCCATTTAAAAAATTAATTATTTTATTTGATTAACAACTTATTTTTAAGAAAATAAAAAAGCGATGGACAATACCATTCTATCCGTCCCAAATTTTTTTAAAAAATTTATTATTTGTTTATTAAAATTCACACCGTAAAAATATTTAAGGGTTTACTTTTTTTAAAAAAAATAAGTGATGGACTTCGTCACTGTGTCCGTCACAATTTATAAAAATATATTAAAAATTAAATAAAATTTACCAGAAAATTCCGCGAAAAAAGCGACGGACTTACAGTTGCAGTCCATCGCTTTTCTTAATTAAAATATTTTTAAAAAATGAAAAATAAGAAAGCGATGGACAACGTTGTTTAGTCCGTCGCTTTTTTCCGTCGATTTTTAAGCAGTTTTTAGTAGTGACTTGAAATATGATTGTGAACCTAATTTTGACTAGATTGTGGTGTGTTGGATTCGATTTGGAAGAGGAAGGCATACTAGTTGATTGATTGCTTGACTAATTCGAGGGAAGTTGATTTTTAAATCTTGTTGAGTTTTATTGAACTTGGTATTATCTGGAAGAGGATGAAAGATCCATGGAATGACATAAGAGATGGTAATAATAGAGTTATAAGATAATGAGTGAAAACTTGACTTGTGACTTGATGTATGACAATTGATGTTGCTTTAAGTACTTGAGTACTGATATTTGATGTTGTTGGCTATTGTAATTGAGATGATTGATTGAGTGGTGGCAATTTTCCATGTTTGAGAGTTGTATATTCCCTATATTGACTTCAATATTGATAAATGAATTGTACCATTTTTGAAAGTGTACGTTTATTATGACATTATAAGTGTGAAGTAGAAATGTATGTTGTATGAATTGATATTGTGCTAGAACTTATTGAGGAAGATTTATGGGGATAGTGACTTTTTTTATGAGTAGGCTTGAATTGGGATGATAAACAAACTATGGAAAAACCTTAAAAAATAATGTGAAAGTGTTTATGAATAATTCAATCAGTGTTGATTCTATAGGTGGAGTAATACTAAAATTGAGTTGATGTGATCATTGAATGCATGGATAGTATGGACTCTTTGTATACTCTAATGCCCATATGAAGTGTGATTATGGGTTGCATAGAAACATGTTGATAAGAAATGGTTCCGATAAAAAAAAGAAAAGGAAAAAAGAAGAAAAGTTAAAGGAAAATGGTTCCGGCGAGATATGAAAGATAAATGTTGAAGGAAAATAGTTTTGATAGATACATGGTCCATGTGTGGCCCTCATGGGTTCCCGTCTGATTATATTGGCATGTGTGTATTAGAGGATGTACATGCATCATGATTATTGATATTGCATTTCGTTTCTTGCATGTCATGGCATATCATTCCACGTCATTTCTTGTTTAAAAAGTGTTAATTTGTATTAAATGTGATAAGTTGATTGACTCTATCATTGTAAATTATTGAGATTGACCAGTTGAGATATTATGTTCTGAGATTGTGAATGTGTATATTTATATTATGTTATGCTGGCCTTTCCTGCATGCAAAGTTGTAGGTTTGGAGATACGTGATTGAGATAGAAGAAGTGTTTGAGTTCCTTGTTCTCTACCTGCGTTTGGATACTCTTGTTAGATACTGTTGGTACTTACCCTTGTTTTCTACATCTGTGCATAGGTTGTGAGCTTGGGTCCAATTGACATTTTTATTTCCTTACGGATCGATCTTATGATAGATTGGGAGGTAATTACTCATCTTTTCCACCCTAGTCTCAAGATTATTAGACCACTTTATTAGTTTTATTTTATTCGAGAGACAATGACTATTGAGACTTGCATTACTTTCTTTCTAACCTTGTTTTAATAGAGAAATGTACATGTGACATTAGTTCTGAGATGATTTTAGACTGTTGTTATGTTCTTTATGCATCTACCTTTGCTATTATACTGTATTATCATTGCTTTCACATTATTTTGTTATTGCCTGTTTAGGTTGACTTGCCTCGGTGGGTTTAAGGCAAGTACCGTGACATCAAATTTTTGATCATGACAATTTGTATTAGACCCCTTGTTCAAAGGTCTCACATGCTTACAAGCCTAGTCAAATAGAGTCTCAAGGATTGATGCAAAGACATTTGTTGCCTATCGTTGAGTGGCTATGGAAACTATTAGGAAAATCCTCTTTTACTTCTCTCAATTAAGTCGTGCATGAATTCTTATATCAGTGTGGAGCGTCACGTGTTCTTTTGACAGATGGATAGGGTTAGAGCTTTAGGTGGCAGCAGAGATGGGAAGCATCTCCCGAGGGGTTTGCTAAGACCCCAGTTCAGTAATTGAGCTCCAAGGGGTTTGGTGCGACCCCAGTTCACCTGAGTGGTTTGCTAATATCAAATTTAAAACTTAAACTTGAGCTCTTGAAATTGTGCATTTAAAAAAAATTAAATTTAAAAGTGAAATTAAATTTTCTTTCATAAAGTGGTGTGATCAATAATTAAATTTTTTTAACAATGAAAAATATTTCACTAAACAAAAAGTAGGGGCAATAACTAAATTCATTAATGTAAGGGACAATTTGTGCAAACATATGAAAATTTTATATTTAGAAAATCTGATTTACTAGATATGGTTAAATTCTTACACACTAAGCAAAAATGATAAAACCCTAGAATTGTAAAACTTTCTTCACCTTCATCTTTCTCTATTCCTAAACCTCTTCTATCTCGTCCTCTCAAACTTCTCTATTCTATGGATTCCTAAATATCTTCTGTTGGTGTTATCTCTGCTCAAATTTCGTCGAATGGTAAAATTTTTTTGGGTATATATATCTTCATTGCTTCTTCTAATTTGGCAAAATTTTAATTTATATACATCTTTAATATAGAAAATCTTTAACTTTATTACTGTAGTTAGTGATTATTGAATTTTCCTGATGGTTGGCAGGTGTAATTGGTATGCCACAGGTAATTCATGTAGACATTGGAGAGGTACTTAATTATTGATCTTTAGCTTAAAGCATACATTTCTTTTATAGCATGATTCATATATCTCAGAGTAGCCTATATATTTTTAAAATATTTTGTATTGTTATGTTGTAACATGCTTGAGTCTTTAATTTTATATGAGAGAAAAGGAAGAAATTGGTTTATTTTTGCATTTTTTTTGCTGGCTTCATTTTCTTGTTATATTTTTAGGTTAATACACCAATGATTAATTGATGGACAAGTACTCGAGGAAGAAATAAAAGAATCAAACTACAAAATTTGATTGACTCTCTAATGATGAAATAATTTATTGCTTTAGATAAGTTACTGTTTTGAGTTTCATGAGCTAAATAAAGCATTGTTGTCCATTCATTTGATACATCAAATACTTATGTGTGTTTCCTCCAATCATCATTAGTCCTTTTTTAAAAAAACATTGATTAAGCTATAGCTTGGTCCTTCTATCATAAGGCCTACTTTTTGTGCATTTCGATATTTGTGTTTTCTTGACCTCCTTATGCTTTAGGAAATCAATACTATTTTTCATCTGAAACATTTTAATAAATTACTCAAAGGATTTAAAGTTGTGGAGGAAGGTAAACAAAAAGCAACGAATCTTGACAGAATTATTTTGGGGCTCATAGCCCTATCTCTTAAAATGAATCCTAATGTAACTAGGACATAATATTTATATCATACGCATAAAACTTTTTATTTAAAGTTATAAAGTTCACGTATTATGTTTTTCTTGTTTGACTTTACTAAATGAAATGAAATTGTTATTTTTATGCAGGACATTATATCTAAGGTAATAGCTTTCTCAAAGCAAGGTCCAATGAAGATTGGTATTGTATGTGCAACTGGAAACGTATGCAGTGTCACCCTCAAAAACTCTGCAATGGTTGGTTACACTGTGATGTATGAGGTGTGTATGAGTTTCAACCTAAACAGACTTACCTTTTTTGTTGTCTTTCATGTGTGGTAGCTTATGTTTGGTTAGTTTATGACTCTATGTATATGTGATCTAGAAATTTGATTTTTTGGTATTTACTTAGATGTATATTAGGGTAACAATTTCTTTTGACTTAGGGAAAAGGACCAATAGAGTATATTCTTTTAGATGTAGTCCCACTAGCCCATTTGTGTCTATAATCTTTTACAGAATCATTCATTTTTATTTAACTACTATTTTTCAAATTGAAATCTAATTTTAAAGAAAAATGATCAAAACACACTTGAAGTATCATTATTTTTATGATTACGAATTTTTACTTGAACTATTAGGTATTTGCTTCTTCTACCAAAAACAAGCAGAACTATGTATGCCATGAGGACATGTTTTAACACTCTTCGTTAGTATTGTTATAGTATATCATGATCTTAGCCTGGTGGATATTGATGAATTTTATTCTCAATTTAGCATTACGATTCAAACTTGAATGTTTACATATTAATTACCAAATACTTTGTTGAATTAAATTAGGTAATTCAGACATATTTACATTTGGTTAGATTGTTAGAGTTTTGCTTTATGAACTCATTTGCAAACAAATTTATGAGTTCTTAATTTTAGAATGGTGATTTATAATATTAATAATTGTGCTCCAAACTTAACATACTATTTTAACAAAAACTTTTGGATTTGGTGGACAACATATGGGTTTCTAGCTCCACTTTTCGATAGTCGGATAGAATATATTATTTTAGTTTTTTGCCCCTATTCCTTTTTTCTTTTATAAATGTTTTAGTCATAAATATGTTGAATGTACTTTGAAAGTTTGTGCCCATATTGCAACAAATTTTCAACTTTTCATCTTTCAATCTGATTGTCTTCTAACATTCCTATTTGTTATTACTCATCAAACATTCTTTTATTATTTATATGCAAAGTCTATTTACCATCCTCTCATTGAGAGGGTGGTTCATGCCATTCGAAGATAGTACAACAGGCGGTCTTAACCTGTTACTAGTTAGGACAGATCACAGTGTTTTAGGTGGTTATGTTGCTGGAATGCTCATAGCTGCTACTCCAATACAGGTGTTATTCTAACTATCTTTGTCCTTTCATTCATATTTTTTTCTTCTCCTTTTGGATTGAATAGTCGTGAATGACTCAAATTTCTGTGAATAATGGTCCCACACCTATATTGCTCACATAAGTAGGGAGGCTTTTGTTTGTGATATGACTCGATTGTTGAATTTTGTTGTGTGCATAATTGGCACATCACATGCTTAATTATCTCTTATTACTAATTGAAACCTTGGGATGTACTTACTATTATGTTTGAGTGTATATTTTACACTTGTTAATGATCTTCAGTTCACTAACAGGTGGTGACTGTGAGTAGCTTCATTCCTAAAAAGGAAAAGCTCGAGTCCAAGGGTTGTGACGATGACGTTCCCAATGGTACTCAACTTGTTGATCCCCTAGCAACTGAGTAGGCAATTTATGGAAAATACCAATAGGCATATCACATTCTGGGCATTAGGTTGAGCTCTTGACTTAAGCTTGCTTACCATTTGAGATTAGTGTATGTTAGGTGGCCCGTGGTTGTGTATTTTTTTTACTCAATTGACAAACTAGTTTTATTTCCCCGTCCTTAAATTTCTTTACTCTGTCGAAGGTATGCCGCCTGAGATGGCAGTATTTCTCCTTGGCTTGTACTTGAGATTCGATGTTCGTTGCAAATTTCTTTTGGATTATTAGTTCTTGATGTAATTAGTCCTTGCTTCCATAGTAATGGTATCTTTCTTATATATTTTGAGTTATCCTCTTTTTATTCAGTTTTGTTTAATTATTGACTTGAATTTATGAACTCCAAGTTAGAGTAAAAACTTGCCAATATCAGGTCCTAATCATGTAATTACTCTTGTTGTGTTTATATTTGAATTAGCTTGGACATGTGGATTGTACGTGTGTCTTAGGTAAGTAGTATATGAGTCATATTGACATTATAGTGTAATGGGCAACACAAAATAAACGATGAAAAAGTATAAGCTTGTTCGAATGACACAGTGGTCAGATCGCGTTTGAACTTGGAAAGCCAAGAAACTAATTAAATTTATTTAGGCTTGGTTTTAGTATTATATGTTTGTATGTTGCTTGATGTATTTTTATCAACACTCTTGGCGTATATTTACTTAAATGTTTTGGTTATAAGTTCAACCGTTTCTTTTATTTATCAATTACTTCTATCAATATTTATGATTTTATACTCAGGATAACATTAGCCCAAATGCTCCAAAAATATAATGTGAATACTACTTTTATTTTGAACAGATTCAAGCAAAGATTCATGCAACTAGTGTGGCATGAATACTTAAAGCAAATTAAGCGCTTTCAAATTCTATATGCATTTTTTGGGAAAATGGTTAGTGTCATGTTTAATATACCCATCACTCGTCATTGTGAATAATTTCTACACTTTTATACTTTTTTAGAGATAAGTATCAAAAACACACCTAAATTATTCCTTTGTTTCAGTTTCATACCTAAACTATTTTTTACACACTTCAGTGTTGTGTGTAATACACTCTCTCTTTTATCGAAAAAACCTTACCATATGGATAAAATATTTCACATTAACAAAAATTAAATAAACTATTAATATTAACTAAACTTTAAAGCTTAAAGAATAAATATTCTTCCAAAAAATATTATTTTTTAACATAATTATTTTTAAAAAATAAAATTTTAAATTATTTTTCTCACCTACTCAAACATCTAACTCCCCTGTACCACCCAGCTCTCCAACAATCTTTGCTTTTTTATTTTTTTGAATATCTTTTATAAAATATTTTTAAAAAGTTCAAACTTTATTAGCCCTTACTCCACTCTTACCTAAGAAAATTCATATTTTTTAAACAAATAAAATTTTATCTCACCCCCATCTAACTCTCTGCTCCTAATTTATTTTTATTGTTTTAGTTTTTTTAGATATGTACACCTATTTTCAGAAAATATTTTCTCTACTTGTGTGCTGAATATAATAGAAATAAAAAATTTACTTTAATTTTTTTTACGGCAACTTAAAAATAATCTTTAAAAAATGAGAAAAAAATAAAAGTGGAGGATTGGGTGAGTAGTGCAAAATTGTTTTTTCTAAAAAATTAAAATAATATATCCAAATTATTTTTTTATAAAGTAAGAATTTTTTAAAAAGTTATATATATATTTGTTTTGAAAAAACATTAGTTGAGGAGGGGATGGAGGTAGGCGAGAGAAAGTGGTGGGGCGGGGCAAAAAAATATCTTACATTTTATTTTATAATATATTATTAAAATAATAATACTTTAATATTTAATTTTAATTAATACCATAATTTATTTATTTATTTTTTATCAAAGTGAAATATTTTATATATGTGGAGTGTGATGTGACATATTTTTTAAAATAAAAGAGAGAGGGTAGATGACACACCATAGTTGAGAGTGAAATAAAAGATAGAGGTGTATTTCTCCAACTGATAAGTGATAGTTTAGGTATGAAATTCGCACTCCCAATAATTTAGGTATGAAACTAAAAAAAATAGGATAATTTAGGTGTGTTTTGACACTTAACTCTTTTTTTTTCCCAAAAAGATAGTAATATATATAACTTACAATAGGATAATGGGAAGGGGGATGTGATGGCTCATCATCTAACCTCATCCTCACTTGGGGACAAAACTCGAACCAAAGATCAATCTTAGAGAAGTGACTAACCCATCGTAGTTGACTAGTTAGGTCGACCATCCTTACTCATCATATTACAACCTCGCGGGTCCTACCACCAAAGGAGACACAACATGCATGCAACTATCCCATTCCAGTACCATATTAAAATCTACTACATCAAATCCAACAAGCCATAAGGCAAGACCTAATGCAATATGAAAATGGAACAACACCTATGAACCTTCTAGCAACAATCAACAAAAAGGATAGGTACCAAAGATCCACATCGTAACTTGGGTAAAAAAGAAGACCCCCACTAGCAACCAAAACGAATAGAGCAGAAATACTGGCACATCAGGCCTAACAATGCATGCATAACAAGGCCAAGGAAACTTCAACATACCGGTAGCAATGTCGGGCGCCTCATCCACTACTTGCCTCCTTTGAAGAACATAGAACCTATTTTGCCTAGGAGCATCCCCTTAGACTTGAGGGCAACCATCTTTACTTTCGGTTTGAGCATGGGGACAACCAACAACTCGGTGACCCATTTCACCACATTCAAAGCAAGCACTTGTGTTCCTCCAACTCGGGCCACCATGGTTTTCCTACATGTAGGGAACTTGGGCTTGGGCCCTCCACTATTACCACCTTGGTGTCTTAGGTTATAATTGGCAATCCATTCATTAAGAGCATCGGAAGACCCTTGGCCTTGATGGAACCGGCCATCCTTGGGACCTTGAAACTTACCATCAATACGGGACCTTTTGGTCTCTCTATTCCTCCTCTTCCTCAACTTCTCCTCTTCCATTTGTTCGGCATAGGTCATCAAGCGGGACAAGTCCATGTCACCAATCAACATAGCGGATTGACATCCTTCACTCACTAAGTCGGACACCCCCATCACAAACTTGTTCATTCTAGACCTTGGGTTGGAAACCAAGTAAGGAGCAAACTTTGAAAGTTGGGTTAACTTGAGGGTATACTCCCTCACACTCATTGAACCATGTCTAAAATTTAGGAATTCCACCAATTTAGCTTCCCTAAGATCAAGAGGGAAGAACCGATTAATGAAAGACAGCTTGAACTCTTCCCAAAGCACTACATAGCCAACTCCCTTCTCTTACTTCCATTGGTTGTACTGAATTTATTCTATTCCTTTAAGTTAGTAGGCCACCAACTTCGCCTTTTCTTTAGGCCTTATACCAATAATAGCCAATACCTTGTAGACCTCATCAATGAACTCTTGAGGGTCCTCAGCAACCTTTGACCCATAGAATTCCGGGGGATTCATACTTATGAAGTCTCTCACCCAAGAGGCCGATGTAGGAGCATGAGGGGCTTGGGCCCCTTGATTTGCTTGATTAGCCACAAGTTGCGCAAGCAAGGTGAGAGCATCCCAAAGCTCCCCATTGGCCGGTTGCTCCTCAGGAGTGCGGGCCCATCTTCCTCTTATGTTCGACATGATCTATCATAGCAAAGAACAATTGTTAGGGGGACAACTTACTCCAACTCTGTGGCACGACTTAGAACATGAGGAAGGAAAACATTTCCTAAAACGTCTCATTGCTTCCTATTCATAGTTGTGGTGCACAACACAACCATGAATAAGATAGTAATCGACGTGGTGTGTTGGACTTTGAGGATCTATCAACCTAGTTCTCTGATACCGTCTTTATCATGACCCAAGCATAGGGCCTAGATATGACCGACGAGTAGGGAACCCGAAGTAACCCCCTCATATCATTACACATACTTGGTCGCGGAAGCAATATAAAAAACATCATAAGAAACATGAATAAGGAGAAATGGGACTAAGGGAGAGAGAGAGAGTTTAATACTTAAATAACATAGATGAGTCAAACCTCAAACATAATACGAATCTTGTCCAACAACACCTCTAAATGTAAATACCTAGCGGGGGCCAAGACAAAGCAACGAGGCTCACCTTCATAGTCAAAATACTAATAAAGAAGAAGGAATCAATCTATAACATAAGAAACTATCACGCTCAAAGTCCCATTAGGTTGGACTAGCACCCGTTGCCGGTAAGGCCCGAGAGAACCAACCTGTTTCTATGCGCTTTCTACACATATTATGAGGTATTCCTATGTTCAACATGCCTTTAAGAAAGTAAACAGATAACAGACCAAAAGGAGATGCATATGGCTAGGCCGTTGGGGCCATGGTGTCTAAAATACTAGACATGACCACACTATAATTTACATTATCTACAAAGCCTCTAGATAAGGAAAAGTATCCAATAAGGGTCGAGATAGGCCTCGCCTCAACTAACTATACAATACAAAAATATAAGCTCTAGACAAACAAAGCTCTGAAGCAACCTGGAGCTTGGTAACAATAGCTGGATATCCTGTACTCCTACTGGGGAGATCTACTAGCACCTGTACCTGCAGCGTGAAATGCAGGTCCCCCGTAAGGGACTTCAGTACGAGATAATATATTGAATATGTAAGGCAGGAAATACCGTATATGAAGTAACAACTCAAATGAAACTATACACTGGTGTAGGATAGGAGACCACCTTTAGTTGTACTGTGGGATCATGTACTTTATGTTCTTTTTATTACTTTACCTTTACTGTATAATCTGT
>JAPFFP010047353.1:0-10414 GCA_026153255.1 Solanum medicagineum | reverse complement strand
AACGTACTCTTTTTCATTGTCATATTGTCTTATATGATTATCTACATGTCACATGCTACATATATTGTCCTACAGCTCCAATATTGTGTCCATCAAAAGAACCATCTCAAAGGTAATTGAAAGTTAAGGTATATTGTTTATTGATGGTGGTAGCCCAAGGGGTGGAAGAATCACCTCGTCAGGGATGATCCTATCATGGGTGGTAACCTGAAGGGTTAAGGAATAACCTATCCCGGGATGATCGCGATACAGTTTTACCACTAATCAGTTGGTCATTTGTATTACAGTTGTGCACAGATTATACAGTAAAGTTAAAGTAATATATAGAATATAAAGCATATGATTCCAAAGTATAAGCAAGGGTGGTCTCTAATCTTGCACCAGTGCATGGTCTCATTTGAGGTAGTAATTCACATACAGTATATCATGCCTTACATATTCAGTATATTATCTCGTACTGACGTCCCTTACGGGGGACCTGCATTTCATGCTGCAGGTATAGGTGCTAGTAGATCTCCCCAGTAGGAGTACAGGATATCCAACTACTGATACCAAGCTCCAGGTTGCTCCGGGGCTTCGTGTGTGTCTAGATCTTATATGTTTGCATTGTAAAGTTAGTTAAGGAGGGGCCTATCTTGACCCTTGTCAGATACTTTCTCTTATCTAAAGGCTTTGTAGACTATGTAAATTAAAGTGTGGTCATGTCTCGTACTTCAAACACCGTGGCCCCAACGGCCTAGCCATACGCATTTCCTTTTGACTTGTTATCACTGTTTATCTTCTTAAAGGCATGTCAAAGGTAGAAATCTCTTATAATATATATAGAAAGCATATAGATACAGGTTGGTTCTCCAGAGCCTTATCGGCAACGGGTGCAAGTCCGCCCTAACGGGACTTTGGGGCATGACACTTGACTTGACGATCCAAAATAGCAATAGGTACCTATTCATATGTAAGATCTTCTGTAACCTGCATGTCTTCAATAGGTGTGATACGGGATGGGTCACCAATGCATTTTCGAAGCATTGAGACATGTGAAACTAGATGAACCATTGAAAGCTCTTGGGGTACTCTAGTTCATATGGAACCTGCCCGAACCTCTTAATAATCTTATGTGGCCCTATGTAACGTGGGCTCAGTTTTCCTGTCTTACCAAATTTCATAGCCCCTTTCATTGGAGACACCTTTAAAAATACCTAATCCCCTACTGAGAATTCCAGTACTCTGCTTCTAGTATCCGCATAATATTTATGACGACTTTGGGTTGTTCCTAGCTGCTGCTGTATTACCTTAACCATTTCCATGGCTTGCTGTACTAAATCTGGCCCAAGTAAGGTGGTTTCACCCACTTCAAACCATCCAATCGGTGACCTACATTTCCCTCCATACAAGGCTTCATAAGGTGCCATCTTGATACTCGAGTGGTAGCTATAACTATAGGCAAATTCAATAAGTGGCAAATGATCCACCCAACTACCTTTAAAATTCAATGCACAAGCTCGCAACAAATCTTCAAGTGTTTGAATGGTACGTTAAGCTTGATCATCTGTTTGAGGGTGGAAATTTGTACTCAAATTCACTTGTGCCCCTAAACTCCTTTGGAAGGACTTCTAAAACTTTGCAGTGAATTGAGCTCCCCGGTTAGATATAATGGAGATTGGGACTCCATGTAGCCTGACTATCTCTTTGTGGTACAGCTTGGCATACTCTTTTAGTTGTATAATCGCTCCTGACTGGCAAGAAGTGTGCTGACTTTGTGAGTCTGTCAACTATTACCCATATGGAGTCAAACTTCTAATATGCGCGAGGCAAACCAGTAACAAAATTCATATTGATCATATCCCACTTCCGTGTTAGAAGCTTTATACATTACATATAACCTCCTGGCTTTTGGTGTTCTACTTTCACTTGTTGGCAATTTGGACATGAGCCATAAATTCTACAGGGTCCCTTTTCATGCCTCCCCACCAAAACATTTCCTTAAGCTCATGATACATCTTAGTTGATCCTGGATGGATGGAATATCGGGAATGATAGGCTTCTTCTATTATCCTTTTCCTTAGTCCATTAATATCAGGCACACATAATTTATTTTGGCAATAAAGTACTCCATTTTGTGTAAGGTCAAAGCCCTTTATCGTACCCTGACTCACCTTGTCCTTAAGTTGTCGTAAAACAGGATCCTCGAACTGCTTTGCTTTCACCTCCATTACCAATGAAGACTCCACAACATTATGCTCAACAACCCCTTCCTTTGAAGTTTTAAGAAGGCGAACTCCCAAATTAGCTAGTTTTCGTAGATCCTTAGCCACTCCTTGACTTACCACAGCTTGATCACTAGTATTCAAGATTGCCTTACGACTCAGAGCATCGGCCACCACATTTGCCTTCCCCGGGTGGTCAAGTATATAAACGTCATAATCCTTTATTAGCTCTAGCCATCTTTGTTGTCTTAAATTTAGGTCTTTCTGCTTAAAGATGTATTGTAGGCTCTTATGATCAGTATATATGTCAACATGAACCCCATACAAATAGTGGTGACATATTTTCAAGGCAAATACAACCGCTGCTAGCTCAAGATCATGAGTTGGGTAGTTTTTCTCTTGTGGTCATAGCTGTCTAGATGCATAAGCAATTACCCTACCATTTTGTGTCAGTACACACCCTAAGCCAACTCTTGAAGCATCGCAATACACTGCATACCCCTCGGTGCCTTCTAGAAGTACTAGCATAGGTGCAGAAGTTAGCTTATTTTTCAGCTCCTGGAAGCTCCTTTCAAATGCATCATTCCGTTGGAACTTGGTTGCCTTATGTGTGAACTTTGTTAGAGGTGCAGAAATAGAAGAAAAACCTTCAACAAACCTCTTATAATAACCTGCCAAACCTTGGAAGCTCCGAACTTCCGTGGGTGTTGTTGGTCTTGGCCAATCTCTCATAGCCTCTATCTTTTGTGAATCAACCCTTATTCCCTCATCAGACACAATATGACCCAAGAGAGCCACTAATTTTAGCCAAAATTCACATTTAGAAAATTTGGCATATAACTGTCTCACGAAGAACCTGTAACACTTATCGTAAGTGATTTGCGTGGTCCTCTTCTAATCTTGAGTATACAAAAATTTCATCTATAAATACTATCATGAACACATCCAAGAATGGCTTAAATACCCTATTCATTAGATCCATAAAAACTGTTGGTGTATTTGTTAGCCCAAATGACATAACAAGAAATTCAAAGTGGCCATAGCGTGTTCTGAAAGCAGTCTTAGGTATATCTTTCTCCTTTACCCTCACTTGTTGATAACCTGATCTCGAATCAATTTTTGAAAAGCATTAACCACCCTGTAACTGATCAAATAAATCATCAATCCTAGGGAGGGGGTATTTATTCTTAATTGTCACCCTATTCAATTATCGATAGTCAATACACATTCTCAACGTTCCATCCTTTTTACGTACAAATAACACTGGTGCACCCCAAGGGGACACACTAGGTCTAATAAAACCCTTCTCTAATAAGTCTTTTAACTGCTCTTTTAATTCACGTAATTCTACCGGGGCCATTCTATATGGAGGGATGGAAATAGGTTGAGTACTTGGAAGTAAGTCAATAGCAAAATCTATTTCTCGTTCTAGAGGTAATCTTCGAAGTTCTTCAGGGAACACATCAATAAATTCATTCACCACTGGAATTGATTGAAGAGTTGGCAATTCTACCTCCATATTCCTTACCCTAACTAAATGACATATATATCCCTTAGATATAATCTTTTCGGCCTTAAAATAAGAGATAAATTTACTCTTCGATGCCTCAACATTGCCTTCCGATTCAAGAACTGCCTCATTTGGAAAGTGGAAGTACACTCTCTTAGTTCGGCAATCTACGGTGTCATAGCAAGAAGCTAACCAATCCTTACCCATTAGAACATCAAATTCTAGCATTTTTAGCTCAATAAGGTCATCCAATGTGTCACGGTCACAAATAGTTACTACACAGTCATAATAAACCCTTCTGGCCATAATAGATTCACTGGTTGGTGTGAACACTTCAAATGGTTTGTTCAATAATTTGTGTGTTCTCTTAAGCTTCCCAGCAACTAGTGGAGTAATGTATGATGGAGTAGAACCAGGATAATTAATGCATATACATTATGTGAAAAGATGGGTAATATACCTGTGACCACATCAGGTGAAGCTTCCAAATTTTGCCGACTCCCCAGAGCATAGGTGCGATTCTGGACTCCTAGAGCTAGTTGCCCCTCTAACACCTCTACCACGACCCATAGGTGCTTACTGACCCCTACCTAATGGAGGAACTGACGATGATGATGCAACAGTTGACCCAGTAAATTGTGTTATATCACCCATACACCTCCTCGGGCAATCTTTTATCATATGCCCTGGCGCACCGCACCAATAACAAGAGTCTGTCCCAACACGACATATACCTGAATGACTTCTTCCACACTGGTTACATGGTTGCCTAAGAGTCATTTGCTGGCCTGTTGAATATCCCGCTGTCCGGGCACCTTGCCCTTCACTTCGTGGACCAAACTGATTTCTCCTAGACCCCTGAATTTGTGTTGGAGCACTGGCTGCAGAGCAGGAGGATGATAGCCTAGGCGGTCTATTAAAAAACCGAGGCTTAAGCTCACCTTGGGAAGGTGTAAACTGCCCTCTAGACCTGCCCCTCTTGGCCTGCCCCCTTTCCAACTCTTGTGTCCTTCTTCTTTGCCTCTGATCCTCCAATTTCTTTGCAAAAGCTTGCATTCTCGCTATATCCATGTCATTGTTCTAGGAAGAAATGGTACAGTCTCTGACCAGATACGTATCCAATCTATCCACATATCGATGAACTATATCTGCCATAGTAGCAACTACATTAGGAGGATACCTGGTCAAGGAATTAAATTGAAGGCTATACTCCCTCACACTCATATTCCCTTGGTGGAGGTTCAAGAACTGATTTGCACGAGCCCCTCGGATCTCTAATGGTTAGTAATGGTCATGAAAGGCCTCTTTGAACTCCTTCCAGGTAGTTGGGGGTACATCTATACCCTTAGATTGCTTCCAAGATTCATACCACAATATAACCACACCTTTCAACCTAACTCGACAGCTTTTGTACCACTCACATGCATAAGATCTAAAGTGCGCTGAATTTGATAAATAAAGTCTTGGGGATCTTTATTAGGATCTGACCCAGTGAAGGATGGATGGTCCAAATTAAGGAAGTCATGTATCCTCAGGCTAGTTACCATATTCGTATAACCTACACCTATAATTGGACCTTCCTATCTTTGACCTTGGCTAGCAACTATACGGGTCAATAGTTGGACTGCATTTCTCAGACCCTACACGGTAGCATCAATAGGTGGTTCTGGGGGAATTTTACTACTTCCGAGTTCATCAAGAGCTGGAAAGGTTGGAGATGTCTGTGACACAGACTCCTCTTGAACCTCATTTCATTGTCTCATCTGACTAGGTATACCAACCACCATTTCTACTCCCTTCCCTTTACCTTTGTTTTGCCTGGTTTCTGGCATACTTGCTGTACAAAACAAATTAGGAGTTAGACATAATACACCTGTTACACTTGGCTCTATGGCACGATCTAAAGAATGAAAAGAAAGTAACAACTCCTAAATACCACGTAGCCTCCTGATTATAAATGTGGTGCATAACACATTAATAAACAAGATTCTACATACACACGGCTTTGTAGACTCCCTAGGACGACCCGTTCTGATACCACTTCTGTCACGCCCAAAGTCCTGTTAGGGCGGGCTGCCACCCATTATCGGTCAGGCCCAGGAGAAACAACCTATAACTATGTGCTTTCTACATATATTATGAGGTACTCCTACGTTCAACATGTCTTTAAGAAAGTAAACAGTGATAACAAACCAAAAGGAGATGCATATGGCTAGGCCGTTGGGGCCACGGTGTCTAAAGTACGATACATGACCACACTTTAATTTACATAGTCTACAAAGCCTCTAGATAAGGAAAAGTATCTAATAAGGGTCGGTATAGGCCCCACCTCGACTAACTATACAATACAAAAATATAATCTCTAGACACACAAAGCTCCGAAGCAACCTGGAGCTTGGTAACAGCAGCTGGATATCATGTACTCCTACTTGGGAGATCTACTAGCACCTGTACCTGCAGAATGAAATACAGGTCCCTCGTAAGGGATATTAGTATGATATAATGTACTAAATATGTAAGGCAGGAAATACTGTATACGAAGTAACAGCTCAAATGAAACTATGCATTAGTGTAGGATAAGAGACCACCTTTAGTTGTATTGTGGGATCATGTACTTTATGTTCTTTTTATTACTTTACCTTTACTATATTATTTGTGCACAGCATGTAATACAAATGACCAACTGATTAATGGTAAATCTATATCGGGATTGGCCCTGGCTAGGCTTTTCTTTTAACCCCTTGGGCTACCCCCCATGATAGGATCGACCCTGGTTAGGTGATTTTTCCACCCCTCGGGTTACCACCCATCAATAAGCAATATACTTTATCTTTCAATTACTTTTGAGATGATTCTTCTGTTGGTCATAATATTAGAGCTACAGGACTATAGATATAACATATAACATGTAAATAATTATAAAAGACAATACCATAATGAAAGGAGTAGGTTACACAAATAATGAAATGCATCGGAGGTAGAACAACACATGGACTTTATTTAGAAGAAAGAATTTGTGTATCTTGGTATCCAAGTATGTAATCAGATTTAAAGGTGACTATGTATGGGAGCATATGAGTATGTGATAGAGTGGAGACATGGTTAATAGTTGTGTCGGAGTTGGTAAGTGCCTTTATGTGCCAAGAAGGGATCTATGTTTCATGCCAAATAATACGAAATCAAGTAGCCTAACATACCCCATTGTATGACCTTATTATTACTTTGAGATAACCTTCCCTCACTCTAAATATTTATCTACAACATAGAAGGTGATAAAAATAGCATTAGCAGCCAATAGATACATCTTGGCAGCCCAATCTCATAAACAAAACAACATACGGGCAGCAAGCGGGTATTTATAAACCCAAGCGTATTCTTTCAACCTTTCTGCCGCTAATCATATTTTCTAATACACATTCTCATATACATATCATGTGCATACAGTTTTAGTGCCATAACAGCCTTACAACAGCCCATTAAGCACAACACATAACAATTCTACGCAACATACAAATAGGCGGCATAACATTACGTCCCTTTTTCCCATTTTGACGTCGACAATCCCAAACCTATTCCAACTTTAACCAAACTATCCTTAATACATCTATACATAGAAATAGCCTTAAGCATTCTAAGAACAGTACCAAAAAAGTCATGAAGGACGTGAGGCAATAGCCCTCCATCCATCAGCCCACAAGTTCATACTAAGAACACAATGTGATATCTTATAAGGACTCACTTTTGTTGACTGTAAAAGTGGTGCAGAAGCTAAGTTACATCACTAAAAAACTAAACCTTGTTAAAAACATAAGTCTTACTTCATAATTCAGCCAACCAAGAAGATAAAATCCTCTTGAACAACAAGAAAAGGTTACAACAATCCTTAGGACATATGCTGTCCAAATTTCAGCACAAACATAACTAGCATATACTTCTTGTTTGTCATGGGATAAGTATAACTAATACATGGGTATTTCCACTTACCTTAGCCTTCAAGGTTGATGTTTCCTTAAAGAACCCTAGAGGGTTGTGTAGGCTGCCTTGTGAAGTGAAATAAAGAGAGAAAAAGAGTATTTAGGAAAGCTGAAAATTTGTTCCAAAGTGAAATGAATTAAGGAGCTGTTTTTGAGCCCTTTCAAAGAGTCTCTTTGGCTGACTTTCTTTTGGAATTTTGACCACATTTGAACACATATTAATAACCTTATGATGCAGCAGCTTGGCCCTTACACTTGGGCCTAAATGCGTCTCAAAGTTTACGGGCCTTGGCTGCCCATTTTTCAAATTCCTCTTCACTTAGTTTGGGCCCAATTAGCCAAGTGGGTCCCTCTCCTATATAAACTGCACTAACAATAATGAAAATAAATAAGTAATAATTTCCTAATATGCATATTAACTTCCCACGTCCAATACGTTCTACTTTTTCCAAAAAAGAAAATCAAATTTTGAATTTCAAAATATAACGAACTTTATCCCTAGAAAATAGCTTATCTCGTAACCCATTTCTTTTTTTAAAAAAAAAAAATCAAAATTGCTATTTCACACTCCTAAAATCTAATTCTTCAAATAGGCGTGAAACATTGCCTCCACATCTGGAGTTTGTTGTACAATCAACATCAAAAGTAAAAAAAGTCACAATACTTTTATCGTATTTCGAACACAAAATTTAATAATTTTGATATGTAGAAAAAAGAAGAAATTGACGATAGAGAAATGACAAAATGTGAAGATAAAGCAGTTCATGGTAGTGAATATGTTATTTTTGCTTATACATTTGCATGTCAACTTTGATGTGAAGATGTCTCGCGCACACATAACTTTACATACTCACATGTAAGTAACTTCTCCATTCTCCATCATTTGTTAGTTGGACATGATTATTTATCATTATGATAATGATAAAGAGGTTAAAGGTATATGTGAAATAACAAATCAAGATGAAACTTATTATTGACGTTAAAAGTTTTACCAGAATACGACATAAAAATTTGCTATGTTTATTTGGTTATTGTGTTGAAGGTCAGTAACATCTGATTATATATGATTATATGTGTGTGTAACTTATAAAGATTCCGTTCTCAGATTCACAGACAATATTTTACTGAAATACTCAGATTCTTAAGCGTCAAATGAACGTTGCAATAGGGTTTAATTTGCTGAGGAATATTATTGTCATATTGAACTACCTTTTGTGACGTACTGAAGAGGCTAGAAAAACATTGAGTTTCTATTTCATGTACATTTAGTGTTAGTTGAAAATTTAATTTAAATGTGAACCTCATCAGACTTTCACGTACATTTAGTGTTAATTTGAAGTTAATCTTCTGCTTCAATGGTAATGTGAAGGTACTTAATTCACATTTGAATTATTTAATAACAAAAGAAACAATAAATAGATAAATTCACAAGTGAAATAATATCGAAGAAGAAAAAAACACAGTAAATATTTAAAAACTGATTTGCTGCACAGGCTTATTGAAGCAAGACAGTAATATTTAAAAGTTGATTCAGTGCTCTAATTTACTTTAACACCCGGTGAAAAATGAAAATACCCCTAGAATTGACTTTGCGCGTAACATGTCTTCCTATGCTCCGTTTGCAAATCCAAGATCGGATTTGCGATGAGTGCGAAAAATTGAGTCGGAAAATGGTCTCGACTCGACTTTAATGCGACCGAGTCAAATTAAATTTTTTCCAAAAAAAATCATAAAACTGTGAAGTTTTCGCGCCCCCTCTGCGACACGCTAGGGACGTGGAACCACACTTTGATTTTTTTGAAATTCGACGAAATCTGACAATTAGTGCATTTTCGCACTGGCTTTTGTCTTTTACTGGGGAGGGGTAGTGTCGACCTTTTCCACATCCCATAATCCTAAATTAGACGATTTTAAATCGTGTTAAAGTCCAAAATGCATTTTTACACTTTCATTCGTTCAAAACAAGAAAAACCTCTCAAGAACTCACAAGCAAGAAATTCAAGAACGATAGTAGGGCTTAGGATTCTTTCCAATTCTTCAAGAATTCTTTCCCAGGTATGTAAGGCCACCCTAAAACTATTATTTTTGAGAATATCTTTAAAAAAACGTAGAAGTTGGTCTTCACCCATGAACTTTTAAGTACTAGTTGAGATTAAATCCATGTGATTTTTGTGAAGTATGATAATTTTCATGGTACGTATAGATTCTTGATGAATATTATGATTCTTGGGTTCTATATTATTCAATTAAAGTATTGTTATCAAGTTTATACTCAAATATGAACAAGATTCACTGTTGTTGAGGTTTCTTGAAAATCTTTTTACTATTTCAAGAGAAGGAAGACTAGTATGAGTATCTTTTAAGCTAAGTTCCAGAAGTACATGTTAAGAATTGGTTCTTGCATATTAGCCAAGTAATCTGGCATGTTTTTGAATCACTAGAGTCGATATTAGTTTTCAGTCAAGTTGAAGAACTCAGATGAGAAAGCTAAGTAATAAGTTGGGCTAAGTCCTCGAGAAACCAAATTTCAAGAATTCATAATCTTTAAGTATGAGCTATATAAAGATTATTTTCGGGAGTAGTATTGAGCACAGATATGGGTGAGAGTAGAATTGATTACTCGAACTCATAAACTATGTAGCCAACATAGGATAGGATTGTAACACGGTACATTCCTCTTTAGCCACTAAGTGGCCAAGTTTTGGGATGGATCTATTCCCCTAGTT
>JAPFFP010047352.1:0-10414 GCA_026153255.1 Solanum medicagineum | reverse complement strand
TAAGAAACATCCTATGGCAGTCAAACTAGGTTGTTTTGTTACCATGTTTCAATCTAAAAGATTGCGTTTCCTCCATACAATATAGGCATACTAACCTACCTGCAGTACTATGTCCAGATAACATAGAATATGCTAGAAAATCATTGATTGTCCACATTGAAGTTGTCCTTAATTAAATTTTTTGATTTTTGGAGATGTAAAATGCTTCCACACCCATCTCCCACAACAAACTCTTAAAAAGCCTCCGTGGTCAACAATAAGATGTTTCAACCTTTATACTATGTTTTGCCTTCATCAGAAATGTGGAGTTCTTCATGATCCTTTAATGTGATGGTTTGATGAGCTAATAGGTACCCCTACCTAAAAGAATATATCGTAAATATACCGAAAAACTCATACCATAAAGTAGAATTACCCATGGTTCCTACCTAAAAGATTATATCGTATGGTAGGGACAATGTACTAAAAGGTCATACCATAAGGTTGAATGACTCATGGTTCCTACTTAAATGATTACATCGTAAGGTAGGGACAACCTACAAAAAAGGACATATCGTAAGGTAGGATCTCTCTTGCCGATAAGATCATATTGTAAGGTAAGCACACCCACCTTCTTACCAAAGAGATTATGTCATAAGGTAAGGATACTTAAGGACTTCTACCGATGAGGCCATGCTGTAAGGTAGAATCAATCATGAATCTTATCGAAAGGATTGTATCATAAGGTAAGAGGCATCTCATACTACCTACCTAAAGGACTATGTCGTAAAGTAGGAGTATCGGCAACACTCTCCAAAAAGGGCTATACGAAAAGGTGAGTGGGCAACTACTTAGCCATTCTCAAGCATGTTTGTGTAAGGGTTGAGCATACTTATACTCCACATTGAGTTTACATTTCTTGATTATTACAAAGCATATTTTACTTCAAGCATTGATCATGCATGACATATTGATATTATACTATCTCTTGTTGCATTGCATCCAATATACTTAGTACATTTAAACATACTAATGCATATTCTACGCCTACATGATGTTACAATGTAGGAACTGGAGCTCCTTTAGATTATCCTCCCTGTGGATAGTTGGTAATCTTAAAGAAAAGCTATTGGTGAGTCCTTAAGTTCGGGGATATTAGTTGTGCACTCCTACTTTTGTCATCTCTTACCTTGAACTTTGATACTAAAAGGGTGAGGTCAGAAAGTTGTCTTGGCCTCCGCCCATTCTATGGTTGGAGGTGTTGTTGGGCAGGTTATGTAATGAAGCTATGGGCCTTGAATCTCTTAACTCTCATATGTTATAAGCTATGAAAGACTTCCTTAGTCCCTTTGCCTTATTTTTATTCTCTTATTGTTGTTTTATTGCTTCTGTGACCAAAGATGTGTAATGATATATTAAGGTGCTTCCTTGAGGTCCCTTTGGGTTCTCCATTTGCCGTTTCACATCTAGGCCCTAGGCTTGGGTCGTGACAACCTCCACGAATACAGAGGGCTCTGCACGAACCCGAAGAAGGAATACACCTGCACCAAATATCAGGAAAATCAGTAATGCCAAGTTCAATTCCCTACTTAAAATGGATCCTCGAAACTGGTCAGAGCTCAGAATTTTACAAACCAATATGTATACATACCAGAAATTGCAATCCAGACTCAACGGAATAATCAGAAATCAGTTTTATGGCCTACTCGCCACATTTACCAATGCAAGTCAATAAAACTAGTTTAAAACTCAAAATACAAAAATTGCCCTTGGCAACTCCAAGAATTATTCTGAGACCATTACTAGTGTTAGTTTCATCATCAAGATCTAGTGGAACTACCAAAATCCAAATCCAAGCTTCCAAACTCCGAATGTCTGCCAAAGTTAAACTTTGGTTCTGGAAACGACTAAAAAACCACAACTTTGGACCTAAAAACCTTATTTCAACTCTAAATTTAGTTTTATAACTTCTCAAAGTTCACTTTCGATGTTTTAGAGCTAATGTAATTGACAGATCCCCGATCCGACACTCGAATCTCGTAACGGACAAAACCTCACTTTTTCAACAACTTAAGTTTCCAAAAATAGCCAAAAACTCATATTTTCAACTTTTAAAACTCAGGATTTCAATTCCAATCATACGGACAGCTCTATTTACGCCCAAAGCATTTTACGAAAGAGTAAAAACAATAATTTTCACAGATAAGGTAAAAAATGACCAAGTCATTTCTAATAACTTTTAGGGCCATATAAATTATTTTCTTATATGTTATTAGTCTATTTAACACTTTTCCTTGAAATGGCCCATCTAAAATAATTCAGAGGTATATTCGATATGTTTTTCTAGAATGCATGATTTGGATCAATTGTATATTTAAACACCTATCCTTACAATGGTCTATTTGAAATAATTTAGAAGTATATTTAATAGTTTTTTCTAGAATTAATTATTTGGAATGATTGCAAATTTAACATTTTTTCCTGAAATGAATGAATTGGAGTAACAAAATATTTTAACAGTTTTCCCTAAAGTGACTCATCTGAAGTAATTCAGAGGTAGATTTAACATATTTCCCTAAAATGGATTATATTTAATACTTTTCCCTAGAATGAATCATTTTAAATAATTGTATACTTACCCTTTTTATTAAAGTAACCCTTTTGAAATCATTTAGAGGTATAATACTTTTTCCTAAAATGAATCACTTGAAACAAATGTATATTTATCACATTTTCCTAAAATGAGCCGTTTAGGGGAATGAAGGCTAGCTAAGGCTCAATTTTTCTTGTCTTTAAAGGTTGACAAAGAACTTCTTGCTTTTAAAAAACATTCATTAATTTGTACCATCAAAATCAGCGTGTTTCACTTTTCCTTTCCATCTATATCAATATTAAATTTTGGATAAAGCTTTCTGATGTAAACTTGTTAATTTTAAAGTAATACTCTATGTGGATTGGTGATAGAATACTAGATTCTTGTTTGGTAATTGAGGATTATTTTACCTTTTGAGTATAAGCTACCACATTTGAGAAAGGACTAATTTTGTTATTTGACATAACCTATTTTTAGTGAGAGAATTGTATGTGTAGCAATTTGATGCTAATTAATTTAAAAATTGTACTATTTTGGTTTATTATCTAATTATTAGTTCCAGGTTTCTTAACCATTTATGGAAAGGATGTCATTGCCATGATGATATCTTCGCACAAGCCCTTATAAGACTTATTCCTTCTGAATAGGCCTTTATCAATACAAGAAGAACTTGTATATATATATTATATTTGTCGCTTCTTCTCATCAAGTTTTTTTTCCATATAAAGAATCTTGTGGGCTAACGTCCAACCGAAGAGACAAATGATTTGCTCCTTGATTAGGTTTAGAGGATCAAGTAACTGACTAAATATTATAACCCTCTCTTTTTACCCATTACATAGTTCGATAATTTCAACAACAAATTTAGTTTCACTCCAGTATCTGGATTCAATCGACATCTTCTTTCACTTAGAAGAATTTCACACTCAGATAACTCCTTCACTTTAGCCACTAATAAAGGATGAATAGAAATCAGAGACACCAGATTTAAAACAAGTGGTGAAATTTGGTGTCTTTGATTTATGTTCATGCTTCATTAGTGGCAAAAAAGAAGGAGTTCTTCAAGTTAGAAAGTTAGCTAAAATAAAGAAGATGTCAGTTGGATACATATATTAGAGTAAAGTAAAATTTGTTGGTGAACTAATTAAACTCTGTGGTGCGTAGAAAAAGACGGTTATAATATATAGTAATTACTTGATTCTTCAAACCTAATGAAGGAGCAAATCATTTCACTCTTTGATTGGACTTTCAGCCAATAGATTGACTCTATGGATGAACAATTTGATGTAAAGTAGCAACAAATATCAAGTAATTCTCTCAATGACCATGAAAGTGATGTTAAAGTGCTTTTTGCATTCATAAAAGCATGCTCAGAAGAGATAAGTCTTACGGGATCCTCAAGTGTGGTCATGCTAGATATTCTCTGGAATCCATTACGAAGAAATATAGGAAACAAGTAATTGGATGACCTTCTGCAAGTCCATTAATATTGGCTAATAACGAAAGATTTAACTAAACAATGAAAAGCTCAAAAGGTGAAGGAATCATTTTGAAAGGACCACTTGGTTATGAAAGAAGACTACTTGACGAAATTGGATTGAACTTTTGGTTGACACAAATGTGGTGGACCATCCCTTATTTATACGTATCTAGGATGGTTCTAGATATTAGATGATCTAGATTATTCTATAGTTTTCTACAAATATCATCTATAAAATATCTTCAAGAAAATTCTAGTAACGTTGTCTTCTACTTTAAAATATCTAGATATTTCTTTAATATACGTATCCAAAATACTTCCTTAGATTATTCTAATAACTAATCTATAACATTCGAAAAAAATCATCTTTAACTTTTTCACACTCTCCCTTAAGGTAATTTTATAAAAACTACCTAAAACTTGTTGCCGAAGAACTCAACCAAAGCTTTTGAATGTTCCTTCGTGAAGATCTCCACAGTTTTCTTCCCTACTTGGAATCGACCCCCAAAACTCATTTGAACTCAGAACTTCACAAACCAAATATGTATCTATACCAGAAATAGCAATTTGGACCACCCAATGAAATCATAAAAAATCAGTTTCGTGGACTCCTCACCACATTTACCAATGCAAGTCAATAAAACTAGATTAAAACTCAAATTACCAAAACTATCCTTGGCAACTCCAAAAATTATTCCGAGACCATTATCGGTGTTAGTTCCACCATTCAGAACTAGTGGAACTTTTGGAATCCCGATCCGAGCTTCTAAACTCCAAATATTGACCAAAGTCAAACTTTGATTTCCAAAATGACTAAAATCACAACTTTGGGCATACACACCACATTTTAACTTTGAATTTAGTTTGGTATCTTCTCTTAGTTCATTTTCACATTCTGCAGCTAATGTAATTTACAAATCCCTGATTCGATACCCAAAACTTATAATGGTACAAAAACTCACTTTTTCAAAAACTTAAGTTTCTAAAAAACTCCAAAACTAATATTTTCAACTTTTTAAAACATAGGATTTCAACTCTAACAATGCAGATATTTAAAATTATGCCTAAAGCAACTTACGAAAGGGTACAATTTAAATTTTCACAGGTAAGGCAAAAAATGACTGTTGTCGCCTAAGCTACACCTTCTTTTTTAGGCTAAAGTGGTCATTATCAAGATATAGAACCTAACCAAGGTTAGGGTTGAACCCAAGGGAATATGGTAGACTTAAAAGAATTCAATGTAGCAATTTTGGTTGATTAACAAATGTATCTCCCCGAAAGGGTAGAGTTTATAATACTGGGAAAAACAACTCTAAACTAAGACAAGTGTTTAACCAATGAGAAGAGAAACTAGGGTATTGTGTTGCCAATGATTTCCTAACTTAGTACCACAGAAAAATCAAATTCTCTTCTAGTGTGTTGTATGGAAAACGGTAAGTTAAGTTCACCAAACCCTTTGGCCCAGGCGAGAGGCTAATTTCACAACACAATTTTCTCCATCCCCTCAGTGTCACATTACTAACTCTTACCCATTATCCCAGTACAGCCTCCCGTTGGCCCAATTCGGTGGATTAGTTGAGAAATATCAATCGAATCTTGTTAATCAATCTCTTTTCATATTCATTAAAACCTTGGTTAAGTCAGTAACATTAGGCAGGTTCTGATGCTGGCCACAATTAGAAAACATTCAACATGAAAAGAATTAATTAATATTTACATGCAAACTTTTCAAGAATTATGAATTATACGATTTTACCTTGTCAGTTCTTCAAGGTTCCCACAACCTTATTTGTGGATTTAGATACTCTTGATTTTTATTAATGCAAGACTCATGAATTTGAACAACATAATAGAGCACTTACACAATTGAATTAAGCACAGAAAAATACAAAGCTTCAATGAGAATCACAAGATTGAAATTAGAGGATGAAATGAAAGGTTACAAGTGTTTCTCAAACTCTACAATGTTTTCCCTACTGTCTCTTGCTCCTCTCGTGCTTACACCATATGAAAAATAACCTAAAAATATATTTATAGTCTTTAAAATAAAAATTCAAAACAAAATAGGACAACTGGTTGGTAGGCTCCACGAGGTTCTCTATGGGCCGCATAGTGAATTACAGCTCGTAGTCGGGCTTTCGTAATCTATTGTAGTGATTAAGGATTTGGCTTCTACTTCACCCCTTTATAGCCCATAAAAGGTTCTACAGTCCGTACAGGGTTTCATCTGATGAAATTTGTACAAGTCTTCACTTTCTGATCCTCAAGGTACGAGACTTGATCTACAACTCTTAAAGTATTCCACGGCTCGTGTGCATGTTTATAGACTGAACTTCATAAATTCAACCTTTACTGGTATTGCACACGAAATTGTCACGACCCAAGCCTAGGGCCTAGACGTGACTGGCGAATAGGGATCCTGAAGGAACCCCAAGACAAGCCTCATAGCATATCGTTACACATCCTTGGTCGCGGAAGCAGTTAAAATGACAATAAGAGATAAACATAAAGCAAGGGAAAATGGGACTAAGGGTGAACTTCCATATCATAAACATCAAGAAACAAGAGATTTAAGGCTCATATCATGGATGGATATCCTATCCAGCAACACCTCTACTACATAGATAAGAGTGGGGGCTAAGACAAGCAACCGGGCTCACCAACATGACGATAACAATAGGTAAACCAAATATACAACACATAGTCTAACATAAGCTTGAGAAAAGATAGATATTGTCCCCGGACTTGAGGACTATCCATAGGCTAACTTTGACAATCCATCTAGCCACGAGGAGAATCAATGGGAGCTTTGGTTCCTAGATGATATCGAGTATGTGTTAGTGCATTTGAATGTACTAAGTATGTAGGATTCAATACAACAAAAGATAGGCATACTAAGAAAAGTGCACAGTCATAAGAAATGAATAACATACTAATAATATGACATGCGCGAATGATGCTTGACGTAAAACCATGCTTATATAGATCATAGTACGAGTGAAAGGAGTGTCCATTATAATGCAAGCCAAGGCCTACCAGCCCCTTGGATAGCCGCATGAGGTACGAACCCCTTCATGAGGTTGATGGAGTCAAACCTCCCACTGAGGTTGACGGAGTACTAACCCCCCAGCAAGATTGACAGTGTACAAAGCCCCCATCAAGGTTGGTGGGTACTAACCCCCAACCCGAGCCTATCACCCCCTAGCTAGGTAATCAAGGGACCAACCCCTCGATAGGTTATTCAAGCCTACAATCCCCCGAGCTAGGCTTGGTTATCCCCAACACTATATAGAGATAATATCATATATATATGTGTATATGTATTATATTATATATACGCACACATACACACTCCTCCCATCAATATGTAATCATATAAGCCATACATTATTCTCATCATCGTATAATCATCATATTCAAACATTCCTTTCATCATCATATAGCAATCATATACATACATGACTTTCATAATCATTTCATCATCATCTCATCATTATTTCATCATCATATAGTCATTCAAATCATAAGACATGCATTGGACCTTCAACTCCTCATAGATCCATAACCGAACATTTTATTACACACTTAGGCGATGTGAAATGCTGGTGTAAAACCATGCAATTCAAGAGTGAAATCATGATAGGAAAATCAGTGTAAAGTCTTAAACAGATACCTGGTAACACCCTCAATCGATATACATAAAGAACCTTCATAAATTCTAACAATAAACCTTAGATTCATAGCTCTAAACACAGTAGCACAATAAGAATTTCATAAAACCCCACATAGTGCAGTGATTTTTATAATAGATAAGACCCATGAATAAATCTACTTTAAATCATGCAATTTTGAGTAAAAAGAGCTTGGGTATCATCAGTGAAAGGAATCTATGAAAGAAACCCACACACCTTAGCTTTGGAGATGAACATGATGAAGATTGGAGATGGAGACTTGAAGCTTGAAAGGAAATCCTCAGATCCGGAGAGAGTTTTTGAGACATTAGTTTAGGAATAAAATATTGGCTTGGTGTTTGAATGAGTATTCGGGAATGTTTTGAATAATATGAGGGTGAAAAATGGCTAAGTATAGGTGTTTTGTCTTGTGGGAAGGCCTAGGCCCAAGACTTAAAAAGTTTTGGACCAAACTAAAAAATTGGACAGCAAAATACAATGGGGCGTGTTGCACACCAAACACGGATCAACACTATTCTCGTCGAACGTTGAAATTTTAAAATTTGCTATGGTTTCTCTAAAATCGGGGTTAGACCCTTTTCCCCCCTAAATTTGACCCCCTAAAAAGAATATGAAGTTGGATTTTCGATAGCACACACGGATTTTGAGATATATGGAAATTATGATTCCAGGAACTTCCGAGGCACATTTTCGGGTACTTTTCGGGATCATTTCAATATCTCCGCCTTGGGAACATTCATCCCCGAATGTCAAAGAAATGTATATGGGAGACATAGATTTCAGCCCACATAAGGAAGCAACAATGCATTTACACATCATTTCAAAAATCTTATCATAACTGTAAAATCATCATGAACCCCTTCAATATAAACATGAATGCATGCAAATGACTTAGGGGCTGCAGCATAAGACTTGGAATCATAAAAGGACTCAACGTGTTATCATAAGCTTGAATACAATGAAAAAGGTACGAATATTGCTCCTCCATGCCCATTCCGGCTTCCCAAGAGATACTATTGATTTGACGATTCTCCCAATGGGCCTTGACAAACATTAAGCCCTCACAAATCAACCTTTACTCATCTCCACCAGACCTCCTCAAAAGTGGACTCATCCATCACAACGTCAAAAACCTCAAGAGTCCTATAACACATGAATCACAAACACACCTCCTCAATTCTTGAAACATGAAGAAGAAGACGAACCATATCCTTATCCAAAGGCAATTCCCGTTCGTATGTAACCTCACTAACCTTCCTCAACACCCTATGAAAACTCAAAAATCGTACATCCAATTCCCTCTTCACCGAGGCAAACCATACCTTTCATGAGCGAAACCTTCAATTAGCCCTAATCACCAATTTATCTTTTCAATCTAAGATCCCTTCTCCTCTCACTGGCATATGACTTTGACGACCTTAGGATGCTTCATCCTCTCCTAATCAACCTCACCTCCTCCATGTTCCCCACAATTAGATTCGGACCCAACAGGGTCATCTCTCCCACTTCAAACCACCCAACCGGTGATCTACAATGCCTACCATATAGAGAACCTCAAAAGGAGCCATACTGATGCTAGAATGAAAGTTATTGCTATAGGTAAACTCAATCAATGGAATATGATCATCCAAATTACCCTTAAGCCCCAATACACAAGCCCTAAGTATATCCTCAAGTAATCTCACCAACTCATGAGTGTACAGTTTAGTATACTCTTCGGCACCATAAGTAGTTTGAACCGATAGAAAGTGAGCCAATTTGTCATCCTATTAACCACTCCTAAATAGAATCAAAGCCCTTTCTAGTCTTGGGTAATCTAACCACAAGGTCCATGTCAATTTCCTCCTACTTCAAAGTAGGGATCTCTATGTCTTTGTTACGCTACCCGACCTTTGATGCTCAGCTTTAACTTGTTGATGACTATAAGGACCGGAAACAAATTTTGCAAATGTCTATTTTCATGCCTCCCCACCAATACACATCCCTTAAGTCTCTATACATCTTGGTTGAACTAGCGTGGATAGAATAAGAAGAGTTACGGGCCTCATCAAGGATCTTTTCTTTCAAGCCATCAACATAAGGTACACACAACCTTCCTTGGAACCTAATGGCACCATCTTGGGAGACAACCTCCACTCTATCATCTTTTCACCCAAAACTCCCAACTCTTATAAAGCGGAATCAAGGCATTGCTTAAACTAAGCCTCTTAAACCAAAGAAGACTTTGAACCATCAAGAATACTACACCACCATGCTCAACTTCCTCCATCCAAACCCCTAACCTGGTCAACTGAATGACCTCCCTAATCACCTCTTAGCCATCATCATCCACATATGCTAGGGTACCTATAGGCACCCCACTTAGAGCATCAACCACAATATTAGCCTTACCGGGACGATAACACAAACTCATATCACAATCCCTATGAAGTTCTAACCACCTCCTCATCTCAAGCTAAGATCCCTTTAAGTGAGCACATTTTGGAGACTCTAGAGAATGGTAACCACATCGACAAGCACGCCGTACAACCAATGACGTCAAATTCTCAAAGCAAAAGCCCCAATGGCCAACTCAAGGTCATAGATGGGGTAACCCTTCTTACGCATCTAAAATTATCTCCAAGCATGGACTTCTATCTTACCATCTTGCATCAACACACAACCCTAACC
>JAPFFP010047351.1:0-10416 GCA_026153255.1 Solanum medicagineum | reverse complement strand
TGTTTTCTTGAAACCCTAGGTTATGATTTAAAATCCTATTAGAACTTCATGAATAGATGAAGAAATTCGGGTTGGGTGGATTGAAATTCATAAAGAAACTTACCTTGAGGAGGAATCTTGGAAGCTAATCCTAACTTGATGATTTTCTTGATGATTTTTGAGGGTTTATGTTTAGGAGAGAAGGGAGGGGGTTTAATCATGAAAAGTGATGTTTTATATGTTTTGGAGACCACAAATAGAACCTTAATGGTTTTAGGATAAAAATACCCTCAAATTATAAAGAAAAAACGACATTAACTCATCTAGTGAGTGTCCGCGACGCGCTCCGTGCGCGGACTTTTGGACAGCTCTGCACTCTTCACTAAAATGGTCATAACTTTTTACTCCGAACTCTGATTAATGTGAAATTAGATGCGTTGGAAATATTAATTCGAATATCTTCGATTTGATATATTATAGGTCATATAACTCATAATACTTTAGGAGATATGGTCATTTGAATTTGACCCTTCTATGGGCTCATACGAAAACTTAGTTGCTAGAAATTCTTTGAACTTGGCTTGATATAAAAGATCCTTTATGACTCTAAATCACACCTAATATACTTAAAATCCTTATGAATTGATCCTAGCACATATATACAACTTACAAGTCATTGGTTCACCTAACTTTTAAAAAATTATACATTAGAATTACAACCTCAAATCAGCTCTCAATCTATTCCTATACTAAGAAATTAACTTTAACATCTATGCTCAATTAATAATCATTAACTAAAATACTATATTCTACGAAGAATGCTCAGTCTTAGCTCAAAAAAAATTTGGGGTGTTACAGTTTTTATCTAGTAGCTGTAAGTTGGTATAATATGAGAGAAGTGTGTGATACACATATTAACACTAGATCCTAAGCTTGAATTTTGAGAAGTATTGTGAAAAAGGAGATAGTATTATGGTAGTAATAGTCTTAGTTGGAGATTTGACATAGTGCATGTTAGAGAATAAGATGTTGACCGGTAAGGAATGTTATGCTATGAATATCATGTAGGTTCCCCTTAGATGAAAATAGTGATTGGGGATATCATATTATATAAGAATAGGCTTAATATGTGTATCTACGATAGTATAAAATTGTGTGAAGCTCTAAGTTATGACTTGCTATAGGAACCTAGATAGTATATTTGAGTTGTCAATGTGGAATAGGCTTATGTAAGCATTCTTTGTCACCCACAGTAATTAGGTCGATGGGAGTTTATATATAGATGATGATGATTTTTTCACTATAATTCAAGTTGTCTATGATCAATTGTATGGGAGCTTAGAAGTTGAGTATTAGTGGATTAAAGCAAGAGGTTAGATTATAGGAGTTGTAGAAGGAAGTTCTATATGCTAATAAACATTGCAGTCTGTATAGAAAAATCCCATAGAGATAGAAGAAATCTAAGAGTGGTGTCTCAAAAAAAAAGACCTAGTAGCAGTTTTATATCTTTGACTATAGTATAACAGGAGAGTTTATGATGCTCTTGTGGATAGTGATGCCCTGACCATGTGGAGAGCTATACTTATAACTTAGTAAAAGAGAATAGATTTGAAAACTTAGAGAAATGACCCTTGAGCTAAGGGGAACATGATGAGGTAATGAAACAACATATATCTTGAGGTTTTGATAGTAATAAGTTGATCAAAATAAGATATTGATGCTTTTCCCTCTTAGATGTTTCTTATACTCCAATCAAGGTGATACTCTATTCCTACCTTGTGTATAATTGCAATGCCCATGCCTATGGCCTAGATCCATGTACCTCATTTTGATTCACGTTCATGTCAAGTTTCAAGGATGAGAAGTGGTAATGTCATTCAGTAATTTTGATCTTACCTCATGAATCTAAGAGATTTCAGCCCTATATGTTTCGCAAGGCAATACTTGAGTTTCACATTATGTACTATTTCATAAAATCATGAGAGGAGGTAAAAGGTCAAATGAGATCATATTAGGACATTTTTAAGATCAAATTTCATGAATATATCGTGTAATGATCTTTTGTTCTTAGCTTTTTTAGTGATCTTCCTTTCTAGTCTTGATAGCAATGTTGATGATAATAGATAAGTTATAATTGATGAGAGATAGTAAGTGTTTTTTATTATGATAATGGTCTTTTACTGGTTCTGTTTAAGCTTATAGATATGGAGAAGGAGTGAGATAAGATCTTGATGTGTGAAATAGATAGGTAAGGGGATATTAGTGTATCTCTTGGTAAGAGTTAACGCGATTATGGATGTAGAAGTGCTATGGTAGGTTTGAGGATTATTAAGTGATGTTAACCTAAAAAAAAAAGAGATCGTAAAATGGTTAAAATGATAGACTTGAATATGTGATTGTCCTAATGTAAGTGATTGTAGAAGGCTATTGCTGACTTTTGGATGAGAGTTTCGAGTAAGAGCATTAGAGTAGTGAGAAGGAATAGTATTCTCTAAATAAAAGTCTCCATGTAGGTACAAGATAGGAACTTTGCAGGATAGATCGCAGGAGTATGATCAGCTTATGTAGTATTCAATAAGAAGAGTGAAAGTTATGTAGGATAGTACGTGATGACCTGAGTTAGGCTTGAACTTCGTGAGAGCAAAAAGTTAGACTTATTCCTTGATGAGATTTATAAGCTTTAAATAATGAAGTATTCAATAAGAAGAGTATAGTTGAGAAAAGATTCTAGTCCTGAAAGTTATCAGTCATATCGCTTAATGCATAAATGTCCTATTATTATATCATGTCCATAATTCTCGTTCCAACAGTTATGAGAAATTTTGATGGAAGCGATCAAGATTATAATCCTTTTCACAATTCAGATATGATGTCCATTAGTTAGTTGAGTTCCTAACTCTGAGTTGATGTTCCTCTTGAGTCTCTAAGTAATTGAGTATGCAAGTCCTTAATTGTATTTGTGCTTAATGATAATGTTGGAGAAAACGTTGCAATTATAAATCTTGAGTTTGAAGTATATTTTTAAGTATGAGTTGAGCATCCAAGTATTTGAGTTCTTGATGGTATTCGTGCTTGATGGGTTCTTAGTTTATTCATCATCTGAGGACGAATGATCCCAAGTGAGAGATATTGTAACACACCCTGAAATTTTCTAAACTAAGATCAGATCATTTTTCTTTAGCATATGGGATCTTCGGAGTGGTTCTAAATTTGCATACAGTTTTTAAGGCCAATTCTATAGGGGATAATAGATTTGAGATGAATTATGATCACAAGAATTTCATAGAACAAATTTGAGTTGAAATCTTCCTTACTTATTGAGTCTTTCTATGAGATTTTATGAACTTAGGTGATCCAATAACTTCTAGGTTGTGAATGTATGTTAAGGTCATTTGCTAAGTATTGTAAGTGTATTGAATATGGTTTAAGGTCATACGGGACCACCAAAGTCAAGCTAAGTTCAAAAATATTTCTTTTGGCTAAGTTTTGGTATGAGTTCATATAAGGGTCAATTTCAAATGGTCATATCTCTTAGGACATAATGAGTTATGTGAATCATTACCTATCAAATTAAAGATCTTTGAGTCCTCTTTCTAACTTTGCCAATTTTGTCTTATTCAGAGTTTAGAGTAAAATGTCGTGGCCATTTTACTGAAGCATAATTTGATAAGCTGAGTGCCAATTTGGCGCATCACCAATTTAACTCACTGAATGATTCTGAAACCTGAAAAAGCTATATGTTTGGTGATCTAAAGGTCACATTTGATGGTTTGATAAATGATTTGGTAATGGAATCTTAGACCACCGATTTGGCCAATAAAACTCATTGAAAAGCCTTTTTTTTAATTTTGATGATTTTATTACATTCTCGTAAGGATATTTTTGACCTTTTGACCTTAATTACTTCTATAAGTCTATCCTATAGCATAATAACCACCCCAGTAATGCAAAACCCTCAGATACTTCAAATACTCACGTTCTAAGTTCTCCCAAGAAAGAAGCTAGGGTTCTTCATCTTCAAGCTTCCAATCCAAATTTCTTCATCTATTTACGAATCTCTAAGAGAAATCTTAAATGATAACATAGGGTTTCAAGAAAACGAATTGAAAAATTTCAAGAAAGGATTTCTTGATACTTCTTCTTCTTCAAGAATTAGCTAGGGTTCTTCATCAAGAACTCCAAATCTTTTAAGTCAAGAATTCAAGAATTAAAAGGAAACCCTTCAACTAATACTTTTTAAAGTTCTTCCACAAATAAAAAGCTACATAAGAGAATTTATTTTCTCAAGAACAAGTATCAAGGTTCCAAATCAAATGTTTTCTCCATGAAAGCTAGTGTCTTCAAATTTTGATTGCAATATCAACTTTCCAGCTCTGTAGTGTTATTCACAGCATTGAATTGAGTTTGTCCACATGCTCTACTTGTAAATTCATTGAAATTGAGTCCAAAGTTGAGTTTTACCTTAACTCTACAATTAAATTCTTGAGTCAATTGATATATTTTTGAGTTTCTTATATATTTAATTGCAAATTGATGATATCCATGAGTGTGTAGAAGATTGAGATGTACATTCATGCATTCGATTGAATGATCCTAATTAAGTTGATAATCATGATGTCCCCATGTGTAAGTTGATGTTGAGACAAATTGATATATGTATAAATTAAAAAATTATTTTCACTTAAGTTAGTGTATGTTATAAACGAGTTGATTAAAATTGAGCATTTAGGTAAATGATATTTTGAGCAAGATATTTTGATGTCGATGAAAATAATATTTTAAAGTATAATGATTGAATAAAGATGATAATGGAGAACATATTTTGAGATGATTGATGTTTTAAAAACTTAAAGTCCAATAAGACTAGATGATGACATTAATAAGAGCACATGTGTTTTAGTGTACTATTAAGCAGTGAGTCAGGTGAAAGTACCATTAACTCAAACCCCAAAACTACATATCCAATATAAGATGAGATAAGGGGATGTATCTATGAAGTAACTATAGAGGTTTTTATTAAATCCATTGATGGGATGTCCTTTACCCTGGTAAAGTATTGGATGTATATGGTAATGATATCACTTTGTTGTGTCGTCAGTCTCTGATAGGTGATGGTTGTCAGATAGAGAAACTCCCACATACTGGTTGGTTTGATTTGGCATGATTTGCATATTATGGAGTCTATTTTCAAAGCATGATTTTATTCTTAAACTTGCATATTTTACAGAGTTGAGTTGATTGTTGAGGTTAGTCTATTGAATTGAGTATCTTTGATTATGTCCTTTCTTTTCATGCTATTTTACATACTCATACATTCCACATACTAACATTCATTGAGCAAACATCTTTTCATGATGCAAAGACAATTTGTCACGCCTCGGGAGGGTACCCTAGATGTGGCAAGCACTCAGAGACTACTGTTAGTCCCCAAGCGAACCACTTGGTCTCATCACAGTCATTCACTCAATATAACCAATCAATCAGTGGAAGACTAATGATAATAAATGGTGCACAATCTGAGTTTTATACAGTCACATCAAATAAACAAGCTAGTATGGAAGAAACTAGGTCATTATAATCTCAAATCAACAACTCGACTCTAGTCTATGAAGCCTCAATCACTATCAATTAGGGCTAATGACAGACCCATGACTACCTCAACTGAAAATAAAGCTAGTCTAAAATCTGACTCTAATAGCTAGATGAAAATAAAATGACGATCCTCTAAAATAAGGGAGGCTCACCAACTCTACTGACTGCAAAAGATCCTCAATGGTAAGCCTATTGATGATCTCTAGTACCTACCTCTGCATCATAAAATGATACAGTCCAAATGGACGTTAGTACATGGAATATACAAGTATGTAAAATGGTTGAACGAAATAGATATAGGCAAAATAATATAGAAGAACATCAACTCAGAGGATACTCAATCAGAATGTCAAATGTCTATCTAAAGCAAGAATAAAGAGTAGACAATGACCAATCTATAGCAATCTAACCTCATCCAATCAACTCAACTCAGATTACTATCAGTGTGACACCTATTTGGGAGTTTCTCTTATCTGACAATAATCACTTATAAGCCGATGATTGTACAATAATCTCACTGATGTTGCAACAATTGTTTTGTGCATACCAGGTGAAGAATGAATTTGATCCACAAGGGATTTAGTCTCTCAATTCCTCTATTGCTTTCAGGGACTTCAATTCAAGAGGGAACCTCTAATGTAATAGTTCAATCCTCACCTACACTTGGCGACATAGTTAATGAGTGGGAGTAAGATTTTTCTTACTCATTTCGGTGCTCGATATTCCTCCGAAGACTCAATGCTCATAAAACCATCCATCTCAATCAATCATCTCAATTAGTCTCATAGAGACTCTCATCATCTCATTAACTCTATCTCAATTGGGCCTTCCAGCCTATTATCTCAATCATCTCATCAACTCAATTCTTATTCAATAGATCAAGGCTTAGATCAATCATTAGGAGGAAGTCAATCAGACAAATCTCTAGAGTTCAATTATGGATACTCATGGGACTATCAATTTTTATTAACCTATAATCATGCTCACCGCACAACCACAATCAACATTCTCAACTCATTGCTCTAGACTCAATCCCTAGGTTCATTCATGCATTCTTTTACAAAGTCACATATAAAGCTTATGAAAATAACTCATGCAAATATATTTGTTCACTAAATCAAGTTTGTGATGATCATCAATATATGAAAATACATATAATGTATAATTTTCAAGTAAACTTTCAAGAAACATGCATGGAGACTCAATATGCTCACAATCTTTTTATTACCATCAATGGGGCACATGGTAGAAAATTTTCATGTTTTAGTTTAGCCTTACATACCTAGTATGGAGTTTTGACAATCAAGCTCATAAGAATTCTCCTCAATCATGTTGAATTCTCGTTCCTTCTCTCTTATCTTTGGCCCTAATCTTTGCTCAAAACTTAGAAAGACTTAGGAATGGAGATTAAAATCCTTTTTACGCTCAAAATGACCTATTTTGATCATGTTTTAAGTTTAGGAGGGGTTGGAAAAAGTTTGAATGCCCGTCACAAAAAATTGAAAAAATGCACTTCAAGGAACCATGGGTGCATTTCAGGTTTTTTCGCTAAAAATGTTTTGATCGAGTTTTCTAATCCCGTAAAAAATATTTGGATCACATCTAAATGTTGATCCACAATAAGTTTGCGACGCGGATATGTCACATACTTTTATTAGAATGCATTTTCATATTGAAAATTATCTTTTGATCCGGTTGCTCTAAAATCAAAAGACATTTTCCCACACAATTTTTCATGCTAATTGCATTTCCACTCGAATTCGCCATTGGAATTCGAGAAGATGTGTTATACGCATATCTCTCATCTAGGAGTATTTTGGTAATTTTATTGGGTGTTATATCATCTCCTCTTGGAATCATTCATCCTTGAATAATGAGTATAGATGGACATCAAGGCAGAAATAACAATCAAGGCTCCTTCTAATACTCAATCAACCAATCGAACTCACAACCCATCAATCATCTAGACAATCGCTATTTGAACTGAAGAATAGACATATCAACTCATGGATAGACAATTCAATTTAAATCAAGAGTAAGGACATTACCTTCAAAATTCTCTTCATCAGGCATGAATAGATGCAGGTATTTAGCTTTCATATATTCCTCAGCTTCCCATGTAGCTTCCACAATGAATTGATTTCTCCATAGGACTTTGACAGAGGAAATCACCTTAGTTCTCAACTTGAGAACTTGAAGATCAAGGATTTAAACTGGAATCTCTTCATAAGACAAGCTATCCTTCACTCTAATACTCTCAATTGAGATTACCAAGGCAGGATCTCTTAAGAATTTATTCAACATCGAGACGTGAATGATCGAGTGAATCACATCGAGCTCAAAGGTAACTCTAACTCATAAGCAACCTTCCCAATTCTCTTCACAATTTGATAGGGACCAATATACCGTGGACTCAATTTTTCCTTCTTCCCGAATCTCATGACACCTTTCTTAGGTGACACTTTCAAATACACCCAATCACTCACGTCAAACTCTAGGTCTCTCCTTCTCACTTCGGTGTAAGATTTCTGACAGCTCTATGTAGTCTTCAACCTTTCTTTAATGACCTTTACCTTCTCCATTGACTGATGGACAAGATTAGGTCTAATCAACTTGGATTCTCCAACCTCAAACCACCCAATTAGTAATCTACATCTTCTCTCATACAAAGCCTCATAGGTAGCCATCTGAATGCTTGCATGATAACTACTATTATATGCAAATTCAATCAATGGTAAGCAGTTATCCCAATTTCATTTAAAGTCAAGGACACAAGCCCTCAGCATATCCTTTAAAGTTTGAATGGTACGCTCAGTCTGGACATCTATATGAGAATGAAATGTTGTGGTCTGGTTCAACTTAGTACCCAATACTTTCTAAAAAGATCTCCAAAATTAGGAGGTGAATTGAGCTCCCCTGCCCAAGATAATAGACAAGGTAAAGCCATGCAACCTCATAATCTCACTGATGTACAATGTGGCATACTCCTCTACAGTGATAGTCATCTTAACTGCTAAGAAGTAAGTTGATTTGGTCATCCTAGACAAAATCACCCATATTGAATCATGCCACCTTAAGGACATCAGTAGACCAGTAATGAAGTCCATGTTGATCATCTCCCACTTCCATTCAGGAATCTTAAAGTTCTGAGCTAATCTACATGGCCTTTGATACTCAAATTTAACTTGTTGATAGTTCAGAGCCTTGGAAACAAACTCTGCAATATCCCTCTTCATTCCACTCCACCAATAGACTTCACTCAACTCATGGTACATTTTGGTAGAGCCTGGGTGAATGGAATGTTTGGAGCTATGGGCTGCAGCCATTATTCTATCTCGAACATATTTAACATCTGGGACGCAAAACCTACTGTGGTATCTGAACACCCATCTCCCCCTTTGGAGAAGACCATCACCTTTTGTTTCTAGACAGCTTCTTTCAATTGATGTAGGACAGGATTTTGGTTTTGCTTTTCGTTCACCTCTACCACTAAAGATGAACATACCTGTTGTAAATATTGACTCCACCTCATCATTCTCTTCAAGCTGAACTCCTACTCGGGCCAATCTATGCACTTCCTTATCCACTTCCTTCTTTCCTTCCTCAACATAGGCCATACTACCTATTGACAACCTGCTAAGAGTGTCAGCAACAATGTTAGCTTTACTTGAGTGGTAAAGAATGCTCATGTCGTAATCCTTAAGCAACTCCAACCATCTTCTCTGCTGCAGGTTAAGCTCTTTCTGAATGAAGACATACTATAGGCTCTTGTGGTTAGTGAACACATCCACATGCACACCATATAACTAGTGGTTCCAAATCTTAAGTGCAAACACCACCAATGCCAACTCAAGATCATGGGTTGGATAGTTCCTCTCATAAACCTTAAGTTTCTGGAAGCATAGACTATCACTTTTCCTCTCTGAATTAACACACAATTCAATCCAACTCTTGACGCATCACAATATATCACAAAGTCTTTTCTCCCATTAGGTAAGCTTAACGCTTGTGCAGTAGTTAGTTGGTTTTTCAACTCTTGGAAGCTATTCTCACACTCATCAAACCACTAAAAAATGACCTTCTTGAGTCAACTTAGTCAATGGAGAAGATAAGAAAGAAAATCCCTCAACAAATCGGCAGTAATAGCCTGCCAACCTCGAGAAACTTCTTATGTCAGTTGGAGAGGTCGGTTTGGGTCAGTTCTTAACCGTTTCAATCTTTTGCGTGTCTACTCGAATACCGTCACCCAAAACAATATGGCCTAGGAAAGCCACTAACTTAAGCCAAATTCACACTTCAAAATCTTTGAATACAAATCATAGTCTTTGAGAGTTTGGAGGACAATTTTAAGGTGATTGGCATGTTACTCCTCATCTCTCGAATACACCGAAATGTCATCGATGAACATGATCACAAACGTATCAATATATTGTCTGAACACCCAATTCATCAAGTCCATGAAGGCTACAGGGTCATTAGTCAACCCAAAGGACATGACCAAGAACTAAAAATGGTCATATCTAGTCCTAAAGTCTATTTTTAGGATATCACATTCCCTTACTTTCAACTGATGGTAACCAGATCAGTGGTTATCGTTGAGAAGCAAGAGCCACCCTAAAATTGATCAAACAGATCATCTATCCTTGGGAGAGGATATTTATTCTTTATAATGACCTTGTTCAGTTGCCTATAATCAATGCACGTTCTGAGAGACCCATCTTTTTCTTTTGAATGAACAGGACAAGAGCACCCCAAGGAGAAACACTTAGCCTGTTAGAAACCCTATTTTTGAATTTTTGGAATGTTTGTGAAAGTTGATCAAATGTTGGAAATCTTGAACAATTC
>JAPFFP010047350.1:0-10417 GCA_026153255.1 Solanum medicagineum | reverse complement strand
TCAAGGTAATCCAGTTTGCATTTGTGTATTCCTGACTATTGTTTCATGGTAGTATTTTATGGCAATGTTAAATTCCAAAGTAATGATAACTACTGTATCATATTTTGTCATGTGATATTTATTGTAAGTACTGATACCCAACTTGTATACATGCGTGTGATGTGAAATTCTAGAAATTGTAAAGGGAATCAACAATGAAAGATGCTTTCATGTGGTGGAGATATCATTATATTTTGGCACGACAATTTAAATTCATAACCAAAAAACTAATTAAACTTTATATTGATAGATCTAAACAAGTTCAATTCAAAGTACCATAAACAAAGTTCGATTCAATAACAAGGCAATTTGCCTTTTGTAGTCATAAAAATTGAGTTGGAATAGGTGATTCAAATGTTCGGAAAAAGACAAAATGAATGTAAAAAATACAAAATAGCCATCTGGACAGCCTCTTCGACCCTGTTTAGCTCAAGCATTTTATTATTTGCCTATGAATGTTAAAAAAATACAAAATAGTCATCTGGACAGTCTCTTTGGCCCTGTTTTGCTTCACCTCAAGCATTGTCAAGCATTTTACTATTTGCCTATGAATGTAAAAAAAAAAAAACACAAAATAGCCATTTGGACAGTCTCTTTGGCCCTGTTCTACTTCACCTCAAGCAACATCAAGCATTTTACTATTTGGCCCTGAAAGTTACACTGAGATATCCTCAGGTAAGGTCCAAAAATAGTTTGCCTGAAACGTTCCAACCCTTCGTCTACAATAGACAACTTTATAACATCGACATATATTGGGTTGTAAAATGCACCAAACTTTAAACTATACTTGGGAATATGTTTTACAACATAATTGAGTCCCTGTAAATGTTGAATGGAATCTAATTAATAATGACAGCGTCATAATTTCAATAATGCATGTTAAAAAGTAATACAAAATAAAATTTTGATGATATAATTACAAAACAGTGATGTGTCATCTAAATGATGAAAACTCAATTTAAACTATTTGGCTTCTTAAGTTAGTATAACACATGTACAAGTTATAATTTAATAATTATGATACTTTTCTGTGTTTGATACTTGTTTAGCTAATTGAAATTCTTGATACTCATAATCATGATAAAAAAGATACTATAGGGTACAAACATTAGTATAACCAAACTGATTAGATACCTTAAGTTTACATACTAATTGGATAGCTGAATAAGACGCTTGATACCTTATTGTTTAATTATTTGTATCATAATTTTGCATGTTTAGGTACCTCTGCAAACGTATTGATACTTGAATGTGCAATTTCAAGCAATTGGTTTGATACTCTAATTAATTCTACCTTGTATCAACAACATAATACCCAAATATGCTTATGAATTTTGAGAGGTATCAAACTATATTAGAATCAAATTGGGTATCAGATTAACAATCTTTCCCATCATCCAAACCAAACAAATATGAGAGGTATCAAATTACACTAGCATCGATTATATATCAATTTAATAATATTTTTCATCCAAATCAAATAATTTTGAGAGGTATCAATATGCTTAGAGCATGTGTGTTGGAGCTTAAAGGTAGTTGGAATGACCATCTTCCATTGATTGAATTTGCCTACAACAATAGCTATCATTCTACCATCGGTATGACTCCTTTTGAGGCTTTATATGAGAGACGTTTTAGATCACCGATTGATTGGTGTGAGGTTGGTGAGGTAGCTTTGTTAGGGATAGATCTGGTTGTGGAGGCTCATGAGAAGGTTAGGATGATTAGAGAAAGGTTGGAGACGGTCCAAAGTCGCCAAAAATCCTATGCCGATGTGAGAAGAAGAGACCTTGAATTCAAAGTTGGTGATTGGGTCTACCTAAAGGTTTCACCCATGAAGGATATGGTCCGTTTTGGTAAGAAGGGAAAGTTGAGCCCAAGATATGTTGGTCCTTATGAGGTCACGAAGAGGGATGGCAAGGTAGCTTATGAGTTGAGGTTTCCTAGTGAGATAGAATTGGAGCATCCGATGTTCCACGTGTCCATGTTGAGGAAATATGTGGGGGATCCGAATGCCATTGTGCCTCTTGATGTTGTGGGTGTTGTTGAGGATAATTTGACTTATGAAGAGGTTTTGGTTCAAATTTTTAATAGGCAAGTGAAGAGGTTGAGAAACAAAGAGGTGGCTTCCGTTAAAGTCCTTTGGAGGAATCAACAAGTTGAGAGTGCTACTTGGGAGGCCGAAGCGTATATGCAAAAGAAATAGACTTACCTTTTCCACTCCACTCAAGCCTAAGGTATTGATCTAAATCCTTCCTTTGATCTCAATTCTTAAGTTCAGCCCCATGTCATTGCATATGTCATGTTTAAATGACAAGTTCATGATGATTTTACACATATGATGAAGTTTTTGAAATGATATTTCAATGTATTGTTGCATCTCTATGTGGGCTGAAATTGTCACGTTTGTACATCACATATACTTCTCTTTGACATTCGTGGACGAATGTTCCCAAGGGGGAGATATTGAAACAACCCGAGAAAGTGCCCGAAAATGTGCCTCGAAAGTGCTCGAAATTATAATTTTCATATATCTCAAAATCCGTCCGTGATATCGAAAATACAACTTAATATTCTTGTTCAGGGGGTCACAATTAGTGGGAAAAGGGTCTAACCCCTGATTTTAGAGCAAATGATTAGCAGTTTTGATTTTCCAAATATCAAATTCCAGAGAGCTTTTCGCGCCCCATGCATGACGCGCCAAGGGCGTGCACTAGTGTTAAAATTCTGCAAGTTTTGACTTCGGTCCAAGACTTTTAAATCTTGTGCTTAAGTGTTCTCAAACGTAAAAATGCCTATACTTAACCATTTTTCACCCTCATATCAATCTAAACTCAAGTCTCTAAACCCTTTCTAGATCTAAGGATTTCCTCTCAAGCTTCAAGTCTCCATCTCCAATCTTCATCAAGTTCATCTCCAAAGTTAAGGTATGTGGGTTTGTTTCATAGGTTCCTTTCACCCATGATACCCAAGCTCTCTTTACTCAAAAATTGCATGATTTAAAGTTGATTTATTTATGGGTCTTATCTATTATGAAATCACTGCACACTATGTTGGGTTTATGCAATTGTGACTGTTTTACTATGTTTGGATCTATGAATCTAAGGTCTATGGTGAGGATTGATGAAGGATATTGATGTATATTGTTTGAGGGTGTTACCAAGTATCTATTGATGGCTTTACATTGATTTTTCTAGCATGATTTCAGTCTTGAATTTCATGGTTTTACACTAGCATTACACATCCTCTAAGTGTTTGATAAAATGTCCGGTTATGGATTCGTGAGGAATTGAAGTTCCAATGTATGTCTTATGAGTTCAATAACTATATGATGATGAAATTATGATGGAATGATGATAAAAAGAAATGTATGTGTATGATGATGAAAGGAGAGTGTGTGTGTGTATGCATGTCTATATATATATGATATTATCTCAACATAGTGTTGGGGATGACCAAGACTAGCTCGGCGGGTTTTAGGCCCGGGTTACCTATCGAGGGGTTGGTACCTTGGTCGCCTAGCTTGGGGGGTGGTAGTCCCGGGTAACCTTGTTGGGGGTTGGTACCCATCAACCTTGATGGGGGGTTTGTACTCTGTCAACCCGCTCGGTGTGGGGTTTGTACTCCATCAACCTCGGTGGGGGGTTTGTACTCCATCAACCTCATGAAGGGGTTAGTACCTCATGCGCCTATCCAAAGGGGTGGTAAGCCTTGGCTTGCACTGTAATGGTCACTCCTTACATTCATATTATGTTCTATATAAACATGGTTTTACTTCAAGCATCATTCATACATGTCATATTGTTAGTATGTTATCTATTGCTTATGATTATGCATTTTTCCTATGATGCCTATCTCTTGTTGCATTGCATCCTATACTTAGTATATTCAAACATACTAACGTATACTCTATGCCTACATGATGTCACTATGTAGGAACCGGTGTACCGATTGATCATCCTCCTCCATGTGGCTAGTAAGACTTCCATCAAGCTTGTTGGTGAGTCCTCTATTCCGGGGAAATTACTTATGCTCTATTGCTGTGTATTAAGATTTTCTCTCTTTGACTTATGTATTGACTATGAGGGTGAGCCCGGTTACTTTGTCTTGGCCCCCACTCTTATCTATGTAGTAGAGGTGTTGTTGGACATATTATGTATCTATGCTATGAGCTTAACTCTATTGACTCTTGATATTTATGACATGGAATTTATCCTTAGTCCCAATTTTTCGTTTTTTACATTTATCTCTTATTGTCATTCTAATTGTTTACACGACCAAGGATGTGTAATGATATGCTATGAGGCTTGTTTGGGGTTCTTTTGGATTCCCCATTTGCCGGTCATGTCTAGACCCTAGGCTTGGGTCATGACACCCATTGCATAGGAGGAACTAAAGGGAGCATTTTTTGATTGATTCTTTTCGTTGGAGTTGAGAGAAACAAAAATTTAGGAATTCATCAATTTTAGGCGAGGCATGAGTGTGAGGGGTTATGCCTTCAAGTTACTAAGTTGCCCAAATATGTTCCTTTTATGGTTTCTGACCCAAGAGCTAGAATGAGTAAGTTTACAGTGGGTGTGTTGGACTTATTGTCCAAAAAATGCAAGATGGTAATGTTGACAAAAAAAAGATGGATATCTCGAGGCTTATGACATATGCAAATCAAATAGAGGATGCGAAGTTAAGGAAGAGGGATGGAGAGTCTAATAGGGCTCAAGTTGGGAATAGTCATTGTCAAAGTGGGAAAAGGTATTCCAAGCAAGGTCCAACCAACACTTTGGCTTCCAAGTTCAACAGCGATAAGGGATCAAATCGCAAAGCACAAGGAGGAGGTTTAGGGGCTCACACTATCCTCGCATACACAAAAGTATGGGAAGAACTACAAAGAGGAGTGTCTAACCGTTTTGGATGTGTACTTTAGATATGGTAATCTGGATCATCATGATAAGGATTTTTGGGGTAGAGGTGGAAGACCACAACCATCTCAAACTATTATAGGCCGATAGACTCAACAGTGCACCACTTCAAGAATGGATAGTGGTAGCCAATGCCACAACAATTTTTATGCTCTTCAGGCTCATCAAAATTTAGAGGATTTACCCAATATGGTCATTAACGTGTTATGGGTCTTTCACTTTAATGTGTATGCATTGGTTGATTCAAAAAAAGTTTGTCTTTTATCACTCCTTACCTTGCTATGAAATTTGATATGAGTCCTAAGTTCTTGTTAGAGGCCTTTTTAGTTTATACTACCATCAGTGATTCAATATTTGCTAAAACAACAACAACAACAACATACCCAGTATAATCCCACAAGTGGGGTCTGGGGAAGGTAGAATGTACGTAGACCTTACCACTACCATAGAAGTAGAGAGGCTGTTTCCTGGTGATTCAATATTTGCTAAAAGATTCTATATGCCACGACCCAAGCATAGGGCCTAGATGTGACATGGCGAATGGGAACCGAAGGATACCCCAAACATGCCTCTTAGCATATCATTTGTACTTCCTTGGTCATGGAAGCAATTAAACAACAACAAGAGAGAATAAATAAGGATAAAGGGACTAAAGGATGTCTTTAATAACATATAACATAAAGAGTCAAATTTCCAAAGCATAATTACATCACTTGTCCAACAACACCCCCAACATAGATTGGGCGGGGGCCAAGATAACTTTACAGGTTCACCCTTTTAGTATCAAAGTTCAACATAAAGAGATAACTAAAGTCAGAGTACAAAGCTAGTGTCCCCGAACTTGAGGACTCACCAATATCTTATCTTTAAGATGACCAACTAACCTTGGGGAGGATGATCATGAGGGGCTCCGGTTCCTACATGGTAACATCATGTAGGCATAGAGTATGCGTTAGTACATTTGAATGTACTAAGTATGTAGGATGCAATGCAACAAGAGATAGACAACATAGTCAAAATGCATATACATAGGCAAGAGATAGTATATTAGCAACATGGTATGTATAAATAATGCTTGGAGTAAAACATGCTTATATAGAACATAATACATGTGTAGGAAGAGACCATCAATAATAGACCAAGATACTAATAGTTGGAATCCAAGGCATATCACCCCCTTGGAAGGTGATTGAGGTATCTACCTCTCAATTGGTAGTATGGGCCTAGTACCCCCATACAAGGTGATCAAGGTATATACCCCTCGACATGGTAGTACGAGCCTAGCACCTCCCGACAAGGTGGTCAAGGTATATACCCCTCAATATGGTAGTACGGACCTAGCACACCCCCTCCCTTCCGACAAGGTGTTCAAGGTATATATCCCTCAACAGGGTAGTACAGGCCTAGCACCCCCCCAACAAGGTGATTGAGGCATTGATGCATAGCATACCCTCAACAAGCTGTGGTCAACTTGCAACACTATAGATACTTTTCAAGAAATCAACACATAAATACATCCCTTTCATCATCATAAAGTCACTTAACTCATAAGTCAAACTATAGATCATCAATAACTCAAGAATCCATAACCTGACATTTTATCAAACACTTAGTGGGTATGTAATGCTAGTTCAAAATCATGCAATTCAAGAGATAAATCATGTGAGAAAACTTAATATAAATCAACCCACCAACACTTGGTAATACCCTCATGCAAGATGCATTAAAACCTCTCATTACATCTCATAATAGATCATACATTCATAGTTCAAAACATGCTAAAACAATAACATCTTATGAAACCCCAACATAGTTTATAATCAAGTTCATAATGAGCAATACCCATAAGTAAATCAACTTAGAAACATGTAATTTACATAAAAAGAAAGGTTGAGCACTATGGGTGAAAGGACCCAATGGTTGAAAGCCACATACCTCAACTTTGGGGATTTCCTTGAAGAAGATTTGAATGAGAACTTGAAGCTTGAATGAATTTCTTGAGATCCGGATTGAGTTTGGGACATTTGAATTTGGGTGAAATATGTGTCTGTGTTAGAGAGGCTTTTGGGGAATGTCTTGAATGATATGGGGTTCAAAAATGTCTAAGTATAGGTGTTTTTACACATGGAAAGGCTTAGGCCCAAGACCCTAAGGCCTTGGACCGAAATAAAAAAAATAGGCAACAAAATGTGCTGGTCCACGCCATGGCCACATCGTGTGGGGGGTTCAGATCGATTCTATTTTTTGCCAATTTTGGAAAATAAAAAATTTTGATACGGTTGCTCTAAAATCGAGGTTATACCCATTTTCCACTCAATTTTCCCCCTGATTACGAATATGAAGTTGGATTTTTGATATCACGTACAAATTTTGAGATATATGGAAATTACGAGTATGGGCATTTTTGAGGCACATTTTCAGGCACTTTTTGGGGCATTTCAATATCTCCCCCTTGGGTGTATTCATTCCCAAATGTCAAAGAAACGTATATAAGAGAAGTAATCAAGATAATTTCAACCCAACACATCAAAGCAACAACGCAATAAAACCTCATTTCAAAAATCTCAAACATAAGTGTCATAATCACCATAAACTTATCAACATAAACATGAATTCATGCAAATGACATAAGGTCTGAAACTTAAGACTTGAAATCACATAGGAGACTTAAATTAGTACCTTATGCTTGAGTAAAAGGGATATCGCTTTTGCATGTCCGCTCAGCTTTCCATGTAGCACTCTCAACTTGTTGGTTTCTCCAATGAACCTTGACGGTAGCAACATCCTTGTTCCTCAACCTCTTCACCTGTCTATCCAAAATTTCCACTGAAACCTCTTCACAAGTCAAATTTTCTTCAACAACACCCACAACATCTAAAGGCACAATAGCATTTGGGTTACCCACACACTTCCTCAACATGGACATATGAAAGACTGGACGAACCATATTCATATCATCGGGCAACTCCAACTCATAGGCCACCTTACCAATCCTCCTCAACACTATATAAGGACCCAAAAATCTCAGACTTAATTTACCCTTCTTACCAAAACAAATCACACCCTTCAAGGATGAGACTTTCAAATAGACCCAATCACCAACCTTAAATTCAAGATCCCTTCTCCTCATATCAGCATAGGACTTTTGTCTACTTTAGGTTGTTTTCAACCTTTCCATTATCATCCTCACCTTCTCCATGGTCCATAACCAAGTCTGGGCCTAACAAGGCCATCTCCCCCACATAAACAATCCAACCGAAGACCTACAATGTCTACCATATAGAGCCTCAAAAGGGACCATACCAATGCTTGAATGATAACTATTATTGTAGGAAAACTCAATGAGTGCAAGATGTTCATCCCAAAACTACCCTTAAACTCCATAACATAAGCTCTAAGCATATCCTCAAGAGTTTGGATAGTTTTTTCTGTTTGGCCATCCGTTTGAGGGTGAAAGGTCGTACTAAGTTTTACCTTGGTACCAATACCTCTTTGGAAGGACCTCCAAAAGTGAGAAGTGAATTGAGCACCACGATCCGAAATGATTGACAAAGACACCCCATGCAATCTAACCAAATCATGAATGTGTAATTCGGCATAATCTTAGGCACCATAAGTAGTCTTAACCGGTACGAAATGAGCCGACATTGTCATTCTATCAACCACAACCCAAATTGAATCAAAATGCTTCCTAATCTTAGGCAACCCAACCACAAAATCCATGTTAATTTCCTCCCACGTCCAAGTAGGAATCTCTATATCTTGGGCTAGCCACCCGCCCTTTGATGCTCAGCTTTAAATTGTTAGCAATTATGACAACCGGATAAAAATTTAGCAATGTCTCTCTTCATACCACCCCAACAAAACACTTTCCTTAAATCTCTATACATCTTTGTAGAACCGGGGTGAATAGAATAGGAAGAATTATGAGTCTCATCAAGAATCATCTCTCTCAAGTCATCAACACTAGGCACACACAACCTACCTTGGTACCTAAGGGCACTATCTCCCCCTTGGGAGAAAACCTCCACCTTACCATCTCTCACCAAGGCCTTCAACTCAAACAAGGCGGGGTCAAGATCTTTTTTTGCCTTTACCTCCTCAACCAATGAAGATTTTGAACCATCAACAACCACAACCCTACCATTATCACCCTCTTCCAACCTAACCCCCAACCTAGCCAACCCATTGACCTCCCTAGCCATTTCTTTGCTACCACCATTGACATGAGCTAACCTACCTATGAACACCCTACTTAGAGCATCGGCCACAACATTAGCCTTACCGGGGTGATAATGCACACTCATGTCATAACCCTTAAGAAGCTCTAACCACCTTCTTTGTCTCAAGTTGAGATCTTTTTGGGTGAACACATATTGGAGACTCTTATGATCGGTAAACACATCAACATGAACCCCATACAAGTAATGACGCCAAATTTTTAAAGCAAATACCATAACGCCAAATCAAGATCATGGGTAGGATGATTTTTTTCAGGCACCTTAAGATGTCTAGAGGCATAAGCTATAACCTTACCATTTTGCATCAAAACACAACCTAAACCAATTCTTAAGGCATCACAATACACAACAAACTCTTCCAACCCTTTTGGTAAAGGCAAGATAGGAGCAGACACAAGCTTATCTTTCAAAATTTGGGAACTCTTTTCATACTCATCGGTCCACACATATTTAGCCTTCTTTAGAGTCAACTTAGTCTTGGGAGAAGCAATACAAGAGAAACCACTAACAAACCTCCAATAGTAATCCGCCAAACCTAAGAAGCTTCTAATGTCTGACGGAGTCAAAGGTCTAAGCCAATTTCTAATTACTTCCGTCTTCTTAGGATCCACCATAATACCATCACCAGATACCACATGACCTAGGAAGGCAATCTCTTTCAACCAAAACTCACATTTTTCATATTTGACATACAACTTCTCCTCCCTCAAGATTTGCAACTACCCTCAAGTGAGCTACATGCTCCTCCTCACTATGGGAATAGATCAAGTTATCATTTATAAATACCACCACAAACAAATCAAGGTAGGGTTAAAGACCCTATTCATAAGATCCATGAAGATAGTCGGCACATTGGTCAACCCAAAAGAAATAATCACAAACTCATAGTGTCCATTCCTAGTCCGAAAGGCCATCTTAGGAATGTCACACTCCCTCACCTTCACTTGGTAATACCCGGACCGAAAATCAATCTTAGAGAAGTGGCTAGCCCTTTGAAGTTGGTCAAAAAGATAATCAATCCTTGGTAGAGGGTACTTATTCTTTATGGTGACCCTATTAAGTTGCCAGTAATTAATACAATTTCTAAGAGTACCATCCTTCTTCTTCACAAACAATACCGGTGCACCCCAAGTTGATTGGCTAGGCCTAATAAGACCCTTCTCCAGCAAATCCCTCAATTGCTCCTTCAACTCCTTCAACTCCGTCGGGGCCGTACGGAAA
>JAPFFP010047349.1:0-10418 GCA_026153255.1 Solanum medicagineum | reverse complement strand
TTTCTACACAGAGTTTCTTGTCTTCACTCTTTCGTCTTTCATGTATTGCGTGTAATTTTGTTTGAATCTTGAAACTATGCTATGCTTCTTCCTCTCCTCCCTCCTCCCAAAAAATAAGAAGCTTTTTGATACTTTCATGCAACTGTAGTTCACGTTATAAATAATCAGAAACAGAATAGATCAAAAGTGTCTACATTGGATGAGATCCCAGTTTATATACAAATACAATAAACAAAAAGAGCCTAAACTAACTCCTAGAAGTAGGAACAAAGAACAACTACTAAAACAAACGAATGCCTAAATAAATTGAACAATCCTAATCCTAACCAAACTATATGTAGTAACAATGTTACAATACTAGTAAAACTATGTTTTGCTGATGCGCTGGTACGCCTCCCTCAAGTTAGGTGTGAAGAGACAACACATAACTTGGGAAGCATGCGCTGAAAAGCTAGTTTGGACAATGGTTTGGTGAGAGGATCTGCAAGCTGGTCAGTAGAGTGGATGTGCTTTACTCACCAAGCCATTGCGGACCTGGTTACGAACGAAGTGAAGATCAACCTCAAGGTGCTTCATTTTGGTATGATGTACTGGATTCTCAGCTATGTACGCAACCCCAAGATTATCACAGAGTATCGTTGGAGCAGCAAAGAGTGACACATGAAGATCTTTTAGCAAGTGAGTAACCTAATTCATTTCAGACAAGGAAGAGGCAACAACATGGCATTCAACCTCAGTTGAGGATCGAGAGACAACTGGCTGCTTAAAGAACTCCAGGAAATGGGTGTTGTGCCCAGATAAACAATGTAACCTGAGATTGAGCGACGATCATTGATGTCACCTGCCCAATCAGCATCTGCATAGGCACTGAGTAGTCGATTTCTATGGAGAAATACGAATACCATACTGGATCATTTCTTAAGGTACCGTAGGACACGTTTAACAGCCTTCCAATGAAGCACAGAAGGAGAGGTGTTGAACTGAGTAAGCTTGTTGACTGAGTATGTAATGTCAGGCCAAGTAAATAAAAGGTACCGAAGCTTACCAAGCACTTCAATATTCTTTGCCATCAGTTTTTGGTGCTCCATCATCAACTAGCTGGGTCTCGGACATGCTCCTAGGTGACTGAATACCTTTGCAGTCTTGCATTTGAGTGTCATGTAAAACCTCATGTATATACTTGGACTGACTGAGAAACAACCCATCAATATCCCTGTGTACTTCAACACCCAAGAAGTAGTGTAATAAACCAAGATACTTAAGAGAAAACTTTTTGGAAAGAGAGGTAACAGTTTGTTGAACAAGTGTTTCATCGCTGCCTGTTATTATGAGGTCATCGACATAAATCAGTATATAAATAGTGACCCCCATATTGTGCAGAACAAAGAGAGAATTATCACACTCTCAGACATCTTGAACCCCATTTGAATCAAAGATCTTGAACCCCATTCGAATCAAAGAGTGAGTCGGTGCATCATACCAGGCCTTAGGAGCTTGTTGGAGTCCATAAATTGCCTTCTTGAGATGGCGGACATAGGTGGGATGATTTGCATTTTCATATCCAGGAGGTTGGGACATATATACGTCTTCTTGAATTTTCCCTTGAAGGAAGGCATTATTTACATCTATTTGATGCAACGGCCAATTCATCTGGACAGCAAGTGTGAGTACCGTTCGGATTGTGGTTGGCTGAACCACTGGACTGAAGGTTTTGTGAAAATCAACTCTAGGCTTTTGAGTGAAACCTTTGGCAACTAAACGTGCTTTATACCTGTCAATGGAATCATCAGCCATAGTTTTCATGCGAAACAACCACTTACAGGGGACAACATTCTGAGCAAGGTTTGGTGGAACCAATTCCCAGGTCTGGTTCTTCATTAATGCATCAAATTCAATCTTCATGGCGTCACTCCAGCAGGGATATTTTTGTGCTTGCTTATGGGTTATAGGGATAAAGGGTGCAGGCGGATTCATTTGGCTAGTGTAGTCGATGATTTTTCGTCGCTGGAAGATGTTCTTTTGCGACCTTATGACCACATTATGATGTCCTTTAGGTGGAATGTTGACAACAGGTTCATATGCGGGAGGTCAATTGAGAGATGGGGGTTGTAGTACAGAGGAGAAGGGTGGGCGACGTCAATAGATATGAGTAATTGGTGGGCGGCGATTAATGTAGACAGGACGAGTAAAGGGGGCAGGGGGTTGACTCTGGAAAATAAAATGGGGCATAGAATGAGTAGTAAGGGTATTACCTGGTTCTTGAACTTTGGAGTGATCTGCCTTCAGGTTGTCCTCTTGTGCGGTAGGAATTGAGCTTGAATCTTGACGTATATCTTGCGTTAGTGGAATAGGGGCAGGCGACTTGGTGGTATCAATATCAAGTGTGTTTTCACGATGAGAGAGAGTCTTAGGAGTAATTGGAGAAGAAACATGTTCCCACGTTAGAGAAGAAAATGTCTCTTTCAGGTGGGAAAACATACTGTCAAATGGGAAAAAATCTTTAAAAAATTTGACATCGCGCGAGAGAAAAACTTTGGAACTAGTAGGGTTAAAATACTGATGGCAATGATGAGTAAAGGAGAAGCCTAGATAGACACAAGGTTTGGAGTAAGGTTCTAATTTATGTTGGGCATATGGGCAATGCCACGGGTAGCACAAGCAACCAAATGTACGAAGAGATGCGTACGCTGGTTTGTCATTAAAAAGGACTTCAAATGGTGACTTGTTATTAAGGATGCTAGTGGGTAGACGGTTTATAAGATAAGTGGCATGATGACAGGCAAATAACGAAAAATTGGATGGTAACACAACTTGATGAAGTAGTGTTTTGGCTGTCTCAACGAGGTGACGATGTCGTCGTTCAACCATGGCAACTCTTTGAGGTGTGTATGGTGGAGAAACAAGGTGTTGGATGCCATTGGAATGAAGGTAGGGGTCTAGTATTTGATATTCACTTCCGCCATCAGTATAAAGGGTGACTATTTTTTTATCAGAATATTTTTCAGGTACAGGATGTAAGTTGGAAAAAATGTGTTTAACTTCAGTTTTATTTTTTAATGTGGATAACCAGATGTACCTCCTATACAAATCAACAAAAATACAATAATAACGTTTTTTATCAATTGAGAGCACGGGGGAAGGGCCCCATAGATCACTGTAAAGTGTTTCTAATGGGGCTTTGCTGGACAATGTGTGTGAAGAAAAAGGAAATTTGTGGGCTTTATTACAGCAACAAGAATTACAATAAGTGAATTTGGTTTTCAAAGAATAAGAAAGATTGAAATTATTTAGAATGCGAAATAAAACTCGAGAATGGGGGTGACCCAATCGTCGATGCCACAGATGTAAGGAAGGAATGGTAACAGCAACATTGATGATTGGGTGAGACAGTGACGACCATTCGTAGAGTCCTGCTATATTCGGGCCGCACAGAAGAGGAGTTCTCGTAGTCAGATACTTCATAAGAAAATTGAAAGGACAAAACTCTATTGAGGTTAGGTTGTCTTGATGAAATTGAGATACTGAAAGAAGCTTACATTTGAAAGCAGAAGCACATAAAACAATAGAGTTTGAAGGTATTATTTGATGCATATAAATGAGTAGTACAAGTTTGAGTAATTGGAACCACATACCATACCCATCGTCATGTCCTCGGGTCCTTTGAAGTCTTGAACATTGTGTAGAGAGTTGGTATCGGAGGCAATGTGGTGAGATGCACTTGAGTCGACAATCCAGGGATCATGCGTCGGTGTGTTGGCAACAAAGTTTGCCTTCGCTTCAAAGTGTTTATGGGACCGGGATCGACAAACATTTGTTGTATGCCTAAATTTATCACAGAGCTGACAGCGGACTCGTGAGGGTTGTTGTGGGGAGCTCCGCCAGTGAAAACTATTATTGGAATCTTGGAGAGTGGTGTTTTGAGTGGGTTGTCTGGTTGGCGGACTCGTGAGGGTTGTTGTGGGGCCCTTCCCCCGATTGATAAAAAACGTTATTATTGTATTTTTGTTGATCTATATAGCAGGTACATTTGGTTATCCACATTAAAAAATAAAACTGAAGTTAAACACATCGCTCAGTATTTTCACCACATGTTCTTAATTATTAACTGGTGAACCGGCTGTGGCAAGTTCATAAGATAAGGAGTGAATCTCACGCAGATAATCAACAATGGATTTGTTATCTTTGCTGACACGACTGAGTTGGTGATGCAGGCTGAAGATGCGGGTTTGAGATTTGTTCGCAAAGGAAGTATGAAGTTGATCCCAGACAGCTTTTGAGTTGGGTGCAGAAGTGCCAAAAGATGCGATTGTTGCATCAACAGAGGCCATAAGAGCATTTTGGATTAGTTTATCTTGTTGAAACCAATCCTTATACACGGGGTTGGGAGTTTCAATTCCATTGCTGCTGATTGTCTTCGGAGGGGACAGCGTGGTGCCGTCGAGATGACCATATAGGCCATGGCCATGAAGTAGCATGACAATCTGGGCCGTCCAAACTGTGAAGGTGTGGCTTCCGGATAGTTTATGGGAGCTTGAGATACTGGGTTGAATTGAATCAAGTGTTTAACGACAGGGGAGGCATCAACATTAGTAACTAGGGTGGAAGTAGCCATTGATGTTTAGGAAAAACAATTTACTCGTTAGAGTATTTGAGGCGCTGATACCATATAAATAATTAGAAGCAAAATATATGAAAAGTGTCTACATTAGATGAGACTCCTGTAGAGTCTATATACAGATACAATAAACCAAAAGAGCCTAAACTAACTCCTAGAATATAGGAACAAACAACAACTACTTAAACAAACTAACGCCTAAATAAATTGAACAATCCTAATCCTAACCGAACTATATGTAGTAAAACAATGTTACTGTACTAGTAAAACTCTATCATGCTGATGCGCTGTTACACACCTCTTTTTTGATATGGTCTGCTTTAAAGCAAATTTTATTATATTGCTTTGTACTGGGTTTTTGTTAGGAGCGTGCAAGGGCATTGAAGGAGCAGAAGCGCAATAGAGTGGAAAATTTAGAATTTTTAAAATCCTATTACTTTATTAATTAAGGTATTAGTTCCAGTGAAATTTGTTGGAATGTTGGCCACATTCCATAAATAGTGGTCCGTAACTTTTATAACCTCCATGGATGTGGTTTTTAACTTCCATGGAAGTTGCAACTACCACTACATCCACTATCCATGAAGTTACACAACTACATCCACTAATCCACTACTCCTTTAACTTCCCCACTACTCTTCAACTTCCTACTAACTTCCCAATAACCACTAACTCCCCATTGATGGTAGAATAACTATCAATATGGGTGCATCTGGTTAAAGGTCCCTAAGCACAAATCTCTTTCTACACCTCACATCATCTTGAGTGAGGTTTGAGTGCTTAGAAGACTTACTAAAAGGTGGGAAAGCAAACGATGATGATTTCGACTACATCGCCAATAATGGCTGGAGATATATCGATCTACTACTCCACTAAGCTATTTTTCTATGTTTCCTTACAGAATTAGCATCAGTTCCCATGTTATGTTTTGCTATTTCCAAGATGTAGAATTTTTATTTCTGACTGATTCTGTTTAGGCTAGTAGCTAGTGGTGGAAGGTTCAAACCGCTTAGAAGTTGATGAAGGATGCCCTGCCCCAACCTTGAGAAAATTGATCGCTTGGAGATTTTCCAAGTAGTTCAAATTTTTCTAATACATTATAATAACTTTTTTCAAACATCTCATTTGTATGGTCTAGCTTTGAATTATGTTGCAACTTTTTTGTATTAGGAATATATACGTGATTTAGAGAGGGAGGAGGAGGAGCAAAGGAAACTGGGGATTGTATATTGTTGTCGTTTAAAATTAAATTCATCTTTGGAGACTTTGATTATAATGACCGTGTAGGTTACTGTACTATTTATGTTGTTCTGAGTTTTTTATAGCAACGTCGAATTTATTATGACCTGTTGGGACGGTTGGAATGGGGTTTTGGATGTTTTGGTTGAGAATTGTGCAAGTTTGCAGCTTCGCGAGGAGCCAAAACTGCTACAATGAGTTTTTTGGCAAAATTCTAGAAAACGGCCGTGAAATGGGATTCTGACGAGTTTGTTAGTATTGGAACGATTGATTTGTGCTAGGAAGGTGGTTGGTTCAGAGATGGAGGTTTTTGGTGTGATTCTAAGTTGAAAGTAGCAAATTTAGCTCAACCAAAAGCTAAAAAAGGCGTTTTTGTAAAAACCTAGCTTAACGCACTCAGAATCAAAAATTGATGGCATATTCGGCTTGAAAATGTCAAAAACAGTCTAAAATGACCTTTTGCCAGTTGTCGAGGTCATCCGGTTGCATTTTGACTCCCTCCGTTCTTTTAGCCAATTTTAGTCGGAATAAAGTAAGGTCTAATTTTTTTGTGGAAGGCTCCGTTAGGAAATTCAACTGCATCGTTATATTTGGAACGTTGAAATTAGTGTGATTACACTGTTCGGTTGCGAAAAACGGATATCGGGAGCCTCGGGAATGCCCTAGAGCTAGTGGAGCCTGCTGCTCCAAAGGTCTCAGCCCAGTCGGAGGGGGCAGTGCATTTCTAGGACCAGTGGTTGCTTGGATTTTTCTTGAGATTGGCTTCGTCAAGGTTCTCGGGAGCTTTAAGGGAGGATGCGCAGGAGTTCATGATTGCGTGTATGGAGCGATTGTAGGCCCTGCGATTACTGGAGTCTTGAGGTCTTGAGTTCACTACTTATCAGCTCGATCGTATCACCAGACAGTGGTGGTGGACTTGCTGGGATACCAGACCAGTAGATGCTGCACTGTTGACTTGGGCTGAGTCTACAAAGGCCTTTATGAGCAGGTTTGTGCCAGGAGTGCCAAAGATCGTCCCCAGGACCAGTTCGTGCGACTGGAGAAGGGAAAGATGTTTGTGTCCTAGTATGAGATCAGATTTCAGGAGCTCTCCCAGTATGCTACTACTATTTTGCCTTCTGAAGAGCGGATTCATTAGTTGATCAAATTCGGCTCGTTAGTTCGAGGATGAGTTGCTAGCGTGTCTCTGAGATAGAGTATTGCAAGGTGCTGGGGTCAGCCTGCAGTTGATTCTAATGGGGTTCTCAAATTAGATGGAAGGTTGTGTGTTCCTAGAGTGGGGGATTTGATACAGTTGATTTTATAGGCGACACATGATTCTCAATATTCTATCCACAAGGGTACGAATAAGATGTTCCGAGATCTGAGGCAGCATTATTGGTGGGATGGCGTGAAGAGAGATATTGCATCTTATGTGTTGCATTGTCTTAATTGTCATCAGGTTAAAGCTGAGCATCAGTGGCCTGGTGGGACACAACAACCATTAGCCATTCGTGAGTGGAATTGGGAGCAGGTGACTATGGACTTTGTTGTGGGGATTCCTCGTACTTTCAGGGATTATGACAGCATTTGGTTGATAGTTGATCGGTTGACTAAGTCTGTGCAATTCATGTCGGTTCACTCTACCTTCAGTGTTGAGCGATTAGCCATATATTTATATTCAGGAGATAGTTCGGTTGTACGGGGTGTGAGAGGACACCCGAATTGATTTGAGCACGACATTTCACCCCCAGATTGATGGGCAGTCCGAGTGTACTATATAGGTTCTGGATGATATGTTATGGGCTTGTGTGTTAAGAGTTTGGAGGTCAATGGGAGCAGTTTCTGCCGTTAGCCGAGTTTCCTTGTAATAACGACTATCATACCAATATTTAGATGACCCCGTTCGAGGCATTATATGGCCGGCGATGCCGTACTCTAGTTGGGTGGTTTGAGTCTTCGGAGCCGAGCCCGTACAATACATTTTTTTTCGTATAATGCCCTAGCTAGCGTCCGGGTGATACAAGACAGACTAAGGACAACTCAGAGCCGGCACCAGAGTTATGCTGACCATAGATGCCGATTCTTATATTTTGAGGTTGGTGACCAAGTGTTTCTGAGAGTTTCGCAACTGAAAGGGGTCATGCGGGTCGCCCCTAAAAGGGGTCATGCGGTTTGAGAGACGGGGTAAGTTGAGTCCCTAGTATGTTGGGCCTTTTGAGATCTTGAGGGGAGTTACACTAGTTGCTTATGAGTTAGCCCTGCCTCCAGCTTATTCTGCTATCCACCATCTATTCCATGCATCGATGTTGCGCCAGTATGTTCCAAATGTGTCTCATGTGCTACAGTATGATGCGGTTGAGTTGGATGACCGCCTAACATTAGTTGAGGAGCCAGTTGCTTGAGATACCAGACAGTTTCATTCCAGGGTCATACCAATGGTTAAGGTGCAATGGCGACACCGTCCAATCGAGGAAGTTACTTGGGAGATGGAGGCACAAATGCGGGAGCAACACCCCAGCCTATTTGAACCATCAGGTACGCCTTCACTTTACTTTCGTAGACGAAAGCCTTATAAGTGGGGTATGTTGTAATGACCTTGTAGGTCAGTTTTGTGTTTATGTATTATTTATGTTGTTTTGAGCTTTTGTACAGCGACCTCGGACTTATTATGACCTGTTGGGACTGTTGTAATGGGTTTTGGATGTTTTGGTTGAGAATTGTGTAAGTTTGCAGCTTACCAAGGAGCCAAAGCCGCAAACATGATTTTTTCCGTCAAAATCCTAGTAAATGACCTCAGAATGGGATTCTAACAGTTTTGTTAGTTTCGGAATGATTAATTTGTGTTAGGAGTGTAATTGGTTCAGAGACAGAGGGTTCCGATGTGATTTTGAGATGAAACAACTGAAAGCTGAAAAGGACGTTTCTATGAAAACTTAGGTTAATGCGCGTGGAATCAATAACTGATGGCGTGGTCAGCTCTGGAATGTCGAAAATAGTCTAAAAAAAGCTTTCACTAGTTGTCAGGGTCATCTAGTTATATTTTGACCCCTCAATTCTTTTAGCCAATTTAGCTAGAAAGAAAGTGCTCAGTTTTGCATAGGAAGCTCCGTTGGTAAATCTAACTGCACCGTTAGATCTGGAACATTGAAATTAGTGTGGTTACACTGCTCGTTTGCTGAAAACAGATATCGAGAGCCTCGAGAATGCCCCGAAGGAAATTTGAACTTGGCTGGTGCAGCAACTACACTCCGCATCTGCGAAGGCCTATGATGCGATCACAAAGGCTAGCTTGGCATGACCCCGCGTTCTCGGAGGCCTCCCGTAATTGCGAAAAAGGGGCTGTGACCCATGACTCTGCATTTACGGGACTCAATCCGCAGTTGCAGAGAAGGTGTGAGGCCTATATATGCAATGTTAAGCTGTTGCGAATTAACCTCATTTTATAATTTCCTCAGCTCGTAAAAATAGGTTATATAAGTTTGATTTTGGTTATTCAAAGGTCCATGTGACTCGAAATTCCACAAGGAACGTCGTGGTGAAGTTGGTTTCGAGATTTGACGTGCGTTTCAAGGTATTTCTTTGTTTTTGTTGTTATCATTCTCGATTTTAGTGAAAACATTGTATCTTGATTTCGTAATCGGATCTTGACGGAATTGAACAAAATTTTAGCCTAAAGTGTTCTACATTCCGAGGGGAACGCGATGGTTGTTGACACCCAATTTTTGCTCGCTGTATTTAATTAGTTAAATCCCCTTTAAAAGAAGAAGAACTTTTGTTATTATGAGATATTTATGAGGTTTTCTTTTATAAGATAATAAAGACTTTTATGAGTTTTTTTTTACTACTACTACTACTATTATTATAATTCTTGTTATTATTATTATTACTTGTATTTTGCTAGATTATTTTTTTAATTATTATTATTATTATTATTATTATTGTTATTATTGTTATTATTATTATTGTTATTATTATTGTTAAAATCATCATCATCATTATCATCTCTTCGAAATCATTTTATGGATATTATTTCTGACAAAAGTTAGGCATTTTTTAAAATTAAATATAATAAATGTTTATTAATTGCTTTAGTATTTTTGAGAAATTTATGAAGTATATTTCAAATGCTAAACCAATTCCTGATTAAATATAATTCCTCATTGTTACAAGTAATGGTTCCATATGAAGAAGCTTAACTAATTAATTTTGATTAAATATTGGTGAATCAACGAATGACAAGTATATGTGAAGGGTAAATGTAAAATCATATGATGGCTTACTTGATATGATTTTTTGAATTTTAGTACTTTTCATCCATTCAAATGACCATTTTTGTATCTTATCATGCGTAAGCATTTATTTTGATAATAGTAATTGCACTAATTTAGATTGATCTTGAATAAATTTAGGTTGAAAATAATAACAATAATATTATTAGAATAGTTTAAGGGCACTAAACATTTTCTCCCTCTTCATTCATGACTCATTCTTCATCAACCAACTTATTATTTAGTCATTGATACCCACATACAAATACCATGCGTGAAGACTCACCATCATTTTGTCTCTCTCCCCTTATATA
>JAPFFP010047348.1:0-10418 GCA_026153255.1 Solanum medicagineum | reverse complement strand
GGTTTATAATTATCCGCTTGCTGCCCGTATGTTGCTTTTTTATGAGATTAGGCTGCGAAGATGCATCTATTGGCTGCTAATGCTAGTTTTATCACCTAATATATTATGGATAAATATTTGGAGGAAGGTATGGTTATCTTGACGTAATAACGAAGTCATACAACGAGGTATGTAAGGCTACTCGATTTTGTATTACTTGGCATAAAACCTAGGCTCTTCCTTGGTACTTAGAGGCTCTTATCTACTCCGACATAACAAATAGCCATGTTTCCACTCTTTCACATGTTCATATGCTCCCATACATAGCCACTTGCAGTCTTGCATACGCACTTGGATACCAAGACACATGAGTTCATTCTACTAAATAAAGTTCATGTGTTGTTCTACTTCCTATGCACTTCATTATTTGTGTAACCTACTCCTTTCATTATGGTGTTGTCTTTTGTGATGATTTACATGTCATATGCTGTACCTACAGCCCTCCAGTTCCAATATTATGACAACCAAAAGAATCATCCCAAAAGTAATTGAAAGATAAAGTATATTGCTTATTGATGGGTGGTAACCCAAGGGGTGGAAGAATCACCTAGCCAGGGTCAGTCCTATCACGGGGGGCAGCCCAAGGAGTTAAAGGAAAAGCCTAGCTAGGGCCGATCTCAATATAGATTTACCACTGATCAGTTGGTCATTTGTATTACTTGTTGTGCACAGATTATACAGTAAAGGTAAAGTACTAAATAGAACATAAAGTACATGATCCCACAGTATAACTAAGGGTGGTCTATTATCCTACACCAATGCATAGTTTCATCTGAGTTTAGTTCACATACAGTGTTTCCCGCCTTACATATTCATCCCGTACTGACTTCCCTTACAGGGGACTTGCATTTCATGCTGCAGGTACAGGTGCTAGTAGATCTCCCCAGTAGGAGTACAGGATTTCCAGCTGCTGTTACCAAGATCCAGGTCGCTTTGGAGCTTTGCGTGTCTAGAACTTATATTTTTGTGTTGTATAGTTAGTCGAGGCGGAGCTTATCCTGACCTTTATCTGATACTTTTCCATATCTAGAGGCTTTGTAGACTATGTAAATTAAAATGTGGTCATATCTCGTACTTTATACAATGTGGCCCCAACGTCCTAGCCATATGCATTTTCTCTTAGCTTGTTATCACTGTTTATTTTCTTAAAGGCATGTCAAATATAGAAATTCCTTATAATATATATAAAAAGCGCATGGATACAGGTTCGTTCTCCCGAGCCTTATCGGCAACGGCTGCCAGTCCGCGTAACGGGACTTTGGGCGTGACAGATGTTCTATCAAAATACAACACTTTTGATGCTTACAACTTGGAATTTTGTGTGTTCTCAATGCGATGTTAATTGGTTTTATATATTTTTGTGTTTTATTTGCATGATTCCGGGGTTAGCCTTGATTTTTGGAAGACAATGCAAAAGTTATTGATTCTGGTGATTTACGAGACCCTTTATGGGCCGTGAAGGAGGTTTTGTGGAAAATTCTAGTGAGGGGCTGATTTTCTGAAGTTTGTTCTATGAACATGCAGATGGGTTGTGGATTACATATGAGTTTAGATCATGTTTCGTGCCCTGAGGATCAGAGAAGAATGACTTTCTGAATATTTATCAGACAAAAACTCTTATGAGCCTTAGAACACTTTACGAGTCGTAGAAGGGTATCATACATATCATGTCCAGTTTTGCAGCAACATAGTACGAGACCCCAATTACGGGTCGTGGAATGCAATACGGCTCGTAAAGCTATTGTGAGACATGCTGACCCAGCTATCCTATTTTGTTTGGGACTTGTATTTTAAATATTATAAATAGATTTTTAGGTTATTTTTCATTAAGATTACAGAGAGCTCGATAGTTATTGTGAGGTTGAGTAGAGATAACATTGGAGAGTTTTGATAAACAATTGTACTTTGATTTGATCTTTAATTTTGTGATTCTTTTTGAAGCTTGGATTTTCTTGTTCTTAATTTAGTTGTATAAGTGGTCTATTATGTTATTCCAATTCATAAGTCTTGCATCTACACTAATCATGAGTAGCTAAATCCACAACTAGGGTTGTGAGAACCATGAAGAACTAACAAGGTAAAATCGAATAATTCATAATTCTTGGAAAGTACGCATGTATTAATTAACTCTCTTCATTTTACATGTTTTCTGATAGTGGCCAACATTAGAACCCACCTAGTGTTACTTACTTGACCAAGGTAGTAATAAAAAGGAAAAGAAATTAATTAACAGGATTCAATTGATGTGTTTCGGTCTAATCAACCAAACTGGGCCAATGGGAGGTTGTACTTGGACTAATAGGTAAGGGTTAGTAATGCACACTACGGAGATGGGCTAAGTCACGTAGTAAAATTCACCTCTCGCCTAGACCAAAGAGTTCGACAAACTTAACTTACTGTCCTTCATGCTACACACTAGAAAAGAATTAGGTTATCCAGTGATACTAAGTTAGGGAATCATGGGGAACATAATACCCTAGCTTCTCTCCATATTATATTTAACTCTTGTATTAGTTAGGTTTACTTTTCTACTTATTATTGCAAACCCCCTCCCCCCCCCTTCAGGAAAGTAAGTTAGTTAATCACTCAAACTGCATTAATAGAATTCTCTTAATACTACGTATTCCTTTGGGTTCGACCCTAACCATGGTTAGGTTCTATTTCTTAACAATGACCTCTTTTTATCCCTAAAAAGGAGGTGTAACTTGGGCGACATCAAGATTTTTGGCGCTGCTTCTTGGGAATACGGCTAGACATGGTTAATCAAGTGATTTGAGTATTAATCCTTATTTCCCTCATTTTACATTTTCTGTTATTTTTGTTCTTTTTCAGAGTGGTAATGTAGTGTATGCCCAATATGCAAAGTCGAGGCAGACCATTGACTCTGCTTGACCTAGAGATCCAAGAACGTTGAGAAGAATGGCCCAAGATCATGCCAACAACGTGGCTAATGCCGCTCTGAATAGGAATGAGAATGAGACTGCTGACCATGAGAACCCACCTTATCTTGAGGATGTTGCTCCACAACCACAGGATTTTAATTCCAATGCTTATCAGTGGAATCAATACAGGCTGAATATTATGGCTATAGAGGTGACTGGAGCTATTGTGTTGCCACCACTACCGGCTAACACAAAGTTTGTGATTTTGTGCGGGATGCTTCAGATACTGCAAACCCGTGGGGGTACTTGCGGGCTTACCATCAGAGGAACCTCATAGCCATCTACACAACGTTGCATTTGTCTGCAAGAGTGTGATGGGAACATAGAATCTGTTTATGGATGTTGTGGGACTTTGTGTCTTCCCACTGTCTTTTACAGGCAATGCAACACTATGGATATCTGAGTTCCCACAGAGTTCGATCACTAGCTGTACTGAATTGCAGAAGTCCCTTTTGGAGAGGTACTTCCCGAGATTCAAGAAGCTCAAGTTGAAAGACTAGATCAATAACTTTGAGCACCTTCTTAGTGACTCGATCAGTACGTCATGGGAGCAGTTCACTAAATGCTCGAGGAGTATCCCACACCACAAGATTGTTGATGATGCCTTGGTGGAGATCTTCTACCATGCTCTTGATGAAAATAGTCAGGCTTATGCTGATACCATTATAGGGGGCATGTTCTTAGATCATCCATTTGTAAGGATCACCGAAAGAATGGAGAGAGTGATCAAGACTAATCGTGCATGGGAGCAAAGAGATAGAACATCTACCAAAAGTTGGTGTGTTGTCACTGTTGCTTCGGAGCAAGCTAAGATAAATGAAGAAATTACGCAAGAGCTTGCCCGAACCCTCATAGGCATGGAGGTGATAATGAAGCAGAATCAGGAGTGAGTCAATGTCGTGGTTCACCAGCCCCCACATGCACCCATATATGATGAGCCTTACTATGAGGAGGATACTTGTTTTATTGCTAATCCGACAAGGGGTTTTCAGACTCAAAGGTCCAATCCAGACTATTGGCGCCAAGGTCAAGAAAACCAAGGTCAGAAGGACATGAATTTCATCCAACATTACTATCTTGTCAACAGAGATGGAGCTTTCAAGGACAATCGCGGAGGATACTATGAACAAAATAGGGGCCAAGATAGAAAGCAGATTGGGGTCGCAGAGATGGCAACAGAAATGGTCTATTTGTGCCATCACACAACTGCGGCACTCGTGTGAGTAGCTCACGGATTGAGGAGATGTTTGATCTACTACTGAAGAAAGTTAGGACACAGGATGAGACTAAGAGGGATGGAATTTGAAATCTCTAGTATTAACTAGAAAATCGAGTCTCACTTTGTTACTATCAAACAACTTGAGTAACAATTCAGTTAAGTGTCGACTTAACTCAATCAGCACCAGAAGGGTATACTACCTAGCAACATAGTTCAAAACCCTAAGAATGAAGGACAGTGCATGGCGGTTACTACTCATGGTGGAAAGAACACCATCGATCCTCCTATACCAGTTGATGAGGATAATGTTCGAGAGGAGATGGTTGTTGCCAAGGATGCGAATACTAGAGATAATCATGGCAAGGATGGGGTGAGTGAAACTACTGATGTGCCACAGAAGTTGAAGCCCTATTCCTAGGCCTCCTCCTCCCTTCCTCAAAGAATCAAAAAGAGGGAGGAGGAAGGTAACTTCAATCACTTTCTCTCCATGCTGAAACAACTCTCCATCAACATCCCTCTCATTGAGGCATTAGAGAAGATGTCAGGGTGTGCAAAGTACATAAAGGACTTGGTTGCGAAGAAGCACACTGTAAGTCAGAAGCTCTCACAAAAGCTTCAATATTGAAGTGCTATTGCTAGCAGGTCCTTGGTCCAAAAGTGAGAAGTTCCCGAAGCTTTTACCATACCCTGCACCATTAGAGATATGGAGTTCGCAAGGGCATTATGTGATATAGGTGCCTGCATTAATCTGATGCCTCTTACGATCTTCAAGAAGCTAGGATTGGGAGCCCTTACTCCAACGAGAATGCGGTTGTTGATGGCTGACCACACGGTGAAAAAGCCTGTGGGGATACTGTATGATCTGTTGGTTAAAGTTGAAAGTTCATATTCCCTTGACGAGTACTAGTGGACTTCAACATCCCAATCATCTTGGGAAGATCGTTCCTGGGCACTGGATGAGTACTAGTGGATACAGAAGCTGGTCAACTCAGGTTTAGATTGACGATGAAGAAGTTGTCTTCAATATCTATCAATCTATGAAGAGGCTAGATGATTTGAAGAATGCAGTCTGGGTAGTTGGTGAAGTCTGAGTAACCAAGTTGTCAAAGTTGAGCCGCGACAATAAAATCAGGTGCTACTTGGGAGGCAACCCAAGGTTTTTGTGTAATAGTTGTAGTTGTAGCTTTACTTTCAGTTTTTGGACTCGTAGGTAATTTATTTTCTTGTATTTTGGTTGTAATTTTTGATATTGGGCTGGTTGCATATTAGGGTAACAGTGTGTTCTATGAAGATGTGTAGGTACATGGCTAAGTCAACCACTCTTGGCTGAGAAGGGCATCAGAATGTGCCTTTACGACAAGTTCTACGGGCTGTAAATCACTTTACAAAACCATACACCATTTCATAGATATCTCCAGTAAGCAATAAGTTGTGTACTCCGGCCGATGAGCCAATTTTATGATCCGTAGATAAAACTACGAGTCGTGAATGGGGCTCGTGGACCCTAGGTAAGTTTTCTAAATTTTTTACTAAGTGTTAGGGTCTCTATGACCAACTCTACAAGTCGTACTTTATTTTATGAGTTTTAGACTAGTGTGTGAAACCTAGTCCTGAAAAATAGGGTTCGGACGTTCTATGAAACCATAATTCATGAGCCCTAAGACACTCTACAGCTTGTAATCAGGGCTTCATAAAGTCCAGGCCTATTAGATTTTAATTGACTTGGTTATAGCATAATTAATCCCTCATTTACAAAAACACCCGACCAACCCCCACCTCTAAACTTTTCGACCACCAATGACTATCACCACCACCACTCTCCGACAAAGTTTTTCGATGACCTAGGGGTTTTAGTGTCTCATCACCTCATTCATCTTCTACAATCTAATCAAACAAATTGATAAGTTTTTTTATTAATCTAATACCATTAATTTGCCTATATTTTTATGGTTAAATTGAAAATTATATTGGGAATGGTTGTGTTAGAAACAAATGCATGTGTGAATATTAACACGGTAATCATTAATTGTGGTAGCCCGTTCTTGAAATATGCGTCTAAAACCATAATTTTGTGTGGTTGCTTGGTTGTATGATCGAATAATATACTTTAGCACCTATGGAATCACCTATCACTTATGATGAATTGATTGTGTGTAAATTGGTGGGTGATGACATGAGTGCTAAATTTTGTTGTTAATTTGACCATATGAGGTTGGGAGAATTATGGAAGCATGTATGAGTAGTTTTGATGGGGTACATATGTAGATTATAATGTTAGGTGTTGGGTTGTATGTTAAAAATCATGTGGGTGTGTGCGTGTTGCTTCGATGCTATTAGACTAGGATTGAAAAAGTCATATGAGGTCCGTTTTGATGGACTTAGAAACTCAGGTGACTGAGTTTTCTGGCTTATGAGTGGCTTTTATGACTTATGGAACGTTCCATGAGTCGTAGTCAAAAAAAAAAAAAGATTCTAGAAACCTGAAGTTTCTGAGTACCCATCAGACTAGACATTTTACGAGTGAAAGAACACTTTATGTCTTGTAGAAAGGTCTCATAGATCCCCGCCTGAAATAAATTTAGACACTTGATTACCTTATGACTCAGTCTAAGACTTGTACAACATTCTATGAGTCGTACCTGTTCTTGTAGGCATTTCCAGTGAACAAAATTTTGTGACCACTATTCTACTAGAGCCTTCTACAGCTCGTAGTGTCTACTATGGCTCGTAGAGATGCTTTCGTAGACCCTTCTGCAACTAAGTCTTGATTGTTTTTGCATGTTATTTTTTGATCTGTGGGGGCTAACCAAGGTGCATTAATGTTTATGTTTCAGGTACTATGGCCCCAAAAGCAAAATGTGATGAGATCAGGGTCTTTGGAAGGACGTTCAAAGATGACCCCTCAGAGGATGAGCAAACCCCTACCTAGAGTGGATTAGAAGAGGAACTTGTCATCCAGCGAAATCTGGAGGCTGATAGACCTCAGACTTGAGCTGCTGCTAGAGATAGGCATACTGAGGGTCTTTTCGTCCACACTCTCCAGTCTAATGAGGGAGGCTACGTCGGGAGCGATTCTATATAGATGACTCCATCTAGAGAGGAGTCTAGCTCAGAGTCAGGCTTCGGTGATGGGTCGAAGATAGAGTCTTCTATTTTACCGCGAGCATCACCATCTCTATCGGATTCACTTACTAGTCGGTGTTGAGTTGCGAGCATGCAGCGCATCTATGCGGAGGACTCAAAGACTACTGAGCTGGGCAAGCCAGCCCGTTCCATTTATGAGGAGCCCAGAGTCATCCCAGATAGACTCAACAGTGTCCCTGCTCTCCAAGATACGATGATCAAATACAGGCTTTAGTGGCTGACCAAATCACTTGGGCAATATTCCTCGACCATGGTGACGGGGTTCTATGCATCATATGCAACCACAATTCACAACACTCTTTCCAAGGAGAAAAAGCCCCTTGCTTATCCTAGATTGACCGAGACTAGAGTGAGGGGCCGACAGGTGGATATCTCGGAGACCACTATTCGCTGCATGTTATTTTGGCTAGAGGTTCCTACCCGCAGATCCACAACTGAGTTCGACTACAGAGTGGGTCAGATGAGGGAATTGCTGATGATGAGAGATCTAGAGCATAGAGACAGGTTGATGAGATGGGTGGCTGGTTTGATTGCTAAGTAGTCCGGAACCTGCATGGGTCGTATTCACTTAGAGCCTATTGTCAAGGATTCGCTTAGTTTTCTCACCACATTTTGTTGGGTAGTTGTCATATAACGCATCCGACCAACACTTGCTGATAATACCTTGACGTTAGATCATGTAGTGCTAGTTGCCCGCATCCTGGCTGGTTGTGAGATTTATTAGGCCTGCCTCATTGCCTCACAGATTCACGGGGCCGCCTTGAAGAGGTCCACCTCTATCCCTTTTCCTTGCTTGATATAAAGACTCTGTCTAGAGTCGAGGGTAGAGAGCTTACACCAGCTGGACTCGCTGATCGAGGTCCAACGCACTTTAGATGCCAGCCTGATCAAGGTTGAGGAGAACCAGGTGGCACTCCTGCAAGCACTGCACCAGCATGCCCCTATGCCAGAGAAGTTCGACTGTGTTCTTCTTCCCCTAGGATATTTACTTTCTGTTGAACCGACATGTTTAGGATGTGTAGGTAGTATTAGTAGCACGTAGTACTGAAGTCTATGGCATATGTTAGTTTTTTTTGTGTGAAAAGTGATACCCACTAGAAATTTTTTTAGTTAGTCTTGATAACAACCATGAATGTATGATTGTTTGATAGTGCTTGTTCTGATGACTAAGATCGAATGATGATGCTGCCCAAGTTACACCTCCTTTCTAGAGGATAAAGCAGTCACTGTCAAGAAATAGATTGGGGTCTAAAGTCACCAATTAGGGTCTAACAAAGATTAGGGTCAAACCCATAGGGAATATGTAGACTCAAGAGAATTCACCGTTTTGCAATCCGAATGATTAACTAACTTACTTCCCCAAAAAGGGGGGGGGGGAGTTTGCAATAATCAATGAGAAATACAACTAAATCAACTATCACAAGAGAGAAGTCAATATGGAGAGAAACTAGGGTATTATGTTCCCCATGATTCCCCAACTCAGTATCGCCGGATAACCTAATTCTTTTCTAATGTATAACATGCAGGATGGTAAGTTATGTTCACCAAGCCCTTTGGTCAAAGGCGAGAGGTGAATTTCACTATATGACTTGGCCCATCTCCATAGTGTGCATTACTAACCCTTACCTACTAGTCCCAGTACAACCTCCCCTTGGCCCAGTTTGGTTGATTATACGAGAACACATCAATCAAATCCTATTAATTAATCTCTTTTCATATTCATTATTACCTTGGTCAAGTTAGCAATACTAGGCGGGTTCTAATATTAGCCACCACTAGAAAACATGCAAAACGAATAGAATTAATTAATAAATGCACATACACTTTCCAAGAATCATGAATTATCCTGTTTTACTTTTTTAGTTCTTCATGGTTCCCACAACTCTAGTTGTGGATTCAGCTACTCATGCTATGTGTAGATGCAATAAGTATAAATTGAGAAGACATAATTGAACACTTAAACAATAGAATTAAGAACAAGCAAAATCCAATTTCAATAAGATTCACAAGCATCAAGGTTAAATTCAAATACAAGTTTTCTCAAAGACTCTCCAATATAATCTTACAATTTTCTCTCTCTAAATGTTGATTTCTCTGAGTACTAGGCGAAAACTTCTGAAAAATAACCTAGAAACCTATTTATAATAATTTAAATACAAATCCCAAACAAAATAGGAGAACTAGTCAGCACGCCATACGAAAGGTCTTTTACGGGCCGTATTGCATTCCACGGCCTGTCATCAGGGTCTCGTACTCAGCTGCTAGAAATTTGGACTTCAACTCTACAATTCCCTTCTACGATTCGTAAAGTGGTTTACGACCCGTAAAGGGGGTTTCATCTGGTGAAATTCCTCAAAGTCCAAGTCTCTGATCCTTAGGGCACGAACCATCTTCTATGACTCCTAAGCCTCTCTACGACTCATCTACATGTTTGTAGAATAAACTTCAAAAAACAATCCCTCACTGGAATTGTCCACAAAATCACTCTATCGCCCGTAGAATGGTCTATGACCCGTAAGGGGTCTCATATAACATCAAAACTCAGCAACTTCTACAATTTTCCCCAAAATCAAGGCCAACCTATAATCTTGCTAACATAAACACAAAAACACATAAAACCAACTAAGATCGCATTAAGAACACATAAAATTCCAATTAAGCATCAAAAGTGTTGTATTTTGGTAGCACATCAACAACCTCAACTTAAAATTGTTGCTTGTCCTCAAGCAACAGACTCAATCTAAACATATAATACAATAAATCATAGACCTCAACCTAATGACATACATCACATAAATCTTAGACTCAAACACCCACACCAACTTTTCAAAACAGGATCAGATAGTTATCTAGCAAACCAATATAACATGATCCATGTGACAACACAACTATGACAAGTAAGGGATTATCAACAGTCCACAATCACTAAACAAATCTAGTGCCAACAATACAATGTAGGTACCTTCACCAGAAAGAAGTTCTATATTTGACACTCAGTGATGTTTTCATGCTTAACCTTGGGACTATGATAAATCACTCACTCTCACAAAGATATTCATGCATAATGTATAGTA
>JAPFFP010047347.1:0-10419 GCA_026153255.1 Solanum medicagineum | reverse complement strand
TAATCATAGGGCACTTACGACTTTTTCATCAAACTTAGGGAAGTTGACTTATCACCTAATCACTAGGGCGTACCAACACAAAATAATCAAGAGTAAGGCCTCGAATCATACCCATCACAACATCCTGGAGTGTTCCTCTGATCTAGCTGACTACCGCGGCACACAATTGGTCTATGGCTTCGCTCATGCTAAAAGCAATATCTCTTTGATTTTCTCTAACTGGTGGTGTAGATCTAGTGGGTTGAGCTTGGTTAGCCCATTTTGGACAATCCTTTCGAAAATGACCCTCTTGCCCACACTTATAGCATTCCTTAGTACCCATTCGACAATTTCCCAAATGAAGTTTGCCCCACTCTATACACGGTAGCTTTCCTTTATGGCCTCGAGCCACACTTCCTCGAGATAAAGGGTTCCAAACCTTGAAAGGTTGGTTTCTCCTCGGCCTCAGACTATATCTACTATTAGACGTGGGTGCACTCACTAGTGGTGGCATATAACTCTAGGGTCTCTACAAAAAAGGGGACCTATTTCCCTTCTCTTACTTATGTTTAATATGCTCAGGTCCAATTGGCTCAGCCTTTTTACTCGAAGGTTCTTCCATCTCACTCTCCTCATCCTATTCTACGCATCGATCATGCAAAACAAGCTGAGTAGTAGGCTCAAGCTTCTCGGTGCTGATGGTTTCCTTCAAGTCTACGGTGCATTTCGAAGGCATGGTCTGTAAACATGTAAAGCACAATTTAGAAGAGAACTTTTATAGAATTTGACTATCGCATGATTTAGAATATGAAAGAAGTGAGACAACTTCTAATGTTCTATAGCCTTCCTATTATGGATGTGTAGCTCTTCACACCAATAATAAGGATTATACTAGACACGACTTCATAGACTCCCTATGACTCTTGAACTCTGTGCTTTGATACCAAGTTTGTCATGCCTCAGGAGGGTACCCTAGACGTAACCGGCACTCAGAGACTATTTCTAGTCTCCAAGGAAAGCACTTGGCCTCATCACATCCATTCAGTCATTAAACTCAAGACAATTAGTGAAAGACTAAGAAAAGTAATTGGCCCATATCATCTATTCTCAAAATAATGATATCAATAAACAAAAGGGGTTATTGGAAAGAAACTAGCTCAACAAGTCTTAGCATCAACATTGGACTCTAGTCTATGAAGCCTATATCACTATCAGGTGGTGCCAACGACAGACTTATGGCTACCTTAGTCAAAATAAAGCTAAGCAACTCTAATTCTGAAGCAAGATGAAAATAAAATAATAAATCCTCCGAAGTAGGGGAGGCTCACCAATTCGTTGAACGTCCAAAGATTCTCAACAATGCACTGGTGATGATCTCTATCCCATGTATCTACATCATAAAATGATGCAGCGCCAGAGTGACATCAATACGTGGAATGTACGGTATGTAAAATAGCTTAATAGGAACGATGTGGGTAGAATATTATGGAAATAACATCAACTCAGATCAGGAGGCTCAACTCATCTCAACTCAGTAAAACATGCAAGTTTAAGAGTAAAATCTTTCTTTGAAAAATAAACTCAATAGTATGCAACTCACACCAAATCATTTACATCTTATAATAAAATAATGCTCTTCAAAAGATACTACAATATGCAACCTCAGTCAAATCAAATATGCGAATTAGGGAGTTTCTCTAACCGACATCTGTCCACCCCACCATAAGTTATAGTGAGGTACAACGAACTAGCATCATTGCCACGCCCGTCCTAAACTTGCCGTGGTAAAAGACGTACAGTCTTTATCTCTATCTCATGAATCATGATCCATCAGTCCCCTCCATCTTTTGGGATAGGAGTTGCCAGAACTAGTTGCACAACTATCGTACACTAACAAACGTAGTTTTGGGGTGTTCTTCTTACCCAACTCAGTGTTCGATACTACTCCCAGAAATCCTTTTTAAAACTCATCAAGTGAATAATTTTCTCAAAACATCTCATCAAGTCTCATTGGACTTAAATTTTTAACATCATCTTCATCTTAACATCAACATCAATAAATATATTTTAAAAATGCATTTACATCCTCATCAAAATACTTTCTCAAAACTTCAAGTGTTCTCCTTGAAAATATGCTTCAAAAACATTTACATATCATCAAAACTTTTTCTCAAATCATTATTTATGCTCCAAACTCAATTTTATGTAGACTTAGTAAAATAAGCTCAAAATCACTAGTGTTTAACATGCTCAGCATGACCATCACTTCAGTTTCAAAATAATGCATAAACTTAAACATAATCCTCAATTAGGGTTCATGTGAATGAAGACATGAACATGCAACCAACCAAATACTCAACTTCTAGGACATCATCAAGATATTATTGTATACAAGAAAACTCATTAAGACAATAGAAAACTCGAAAACTTAATTCAAGAATTTAATCAAGATAATACTGCAAGAATCATATATGGAGATTCATGGACTCTCAACTCATCTATGACCATCTATGGGACACATGGGAGAACAATCCCATGTTTTTAGTTTCGCCTTACATCCAAGAACAAAGCTTTACCAATCAACCGTCAAGAATTCTCCTTGAATTCTTCAATCTAGCCTTCGTCTTCTCCTCTATCAAGCCCTAATCTTTGAAGTGTTAGAAAAGGACTTGGAATGAGGTTTAAAACCCTATTTATGCATCAAAACAACCTAATTTGATTGTGCTATGAGTTTGGGAGTGGTTGGGAATTGATTGGAATGCCCCTCAAATTAAAAAGAAAAATTGTCGCGGACTGGGCGCACACTAGCATATTTTTTTGACTGAAAACTCAAATCATGTTGAAAAACTGATTTTACATGAAAATACACGTAAAATGTAGTCATCAAGTGCGTTTTATGTGTAATTTTTCGTAAATCACTTTCTGATCGATTTTTCCAATTTCGATCGAATAAAATTTAAAAAAATATAAGTGTAGCTCCGCGTCCCTGGCGCATCACGCCTTGGGTGCGCACCGACACTATTTCGAAAATAATTACGAAAAATTATTTTTTGATTAGATCGCCCTAAATCCGACCAAAACCATTTTTCCACTCAATTTTTCGTGTTGATCGCAAATTCAGTCTCAAATTTTTCATCAGAGTTTGGGAAGATGCGGTATGTACACGATTCCATTCTAGGGATATTTCGATAATTTTATCGGGCATTACAGTTATGACAAGAGCTTAATGAATTTTGGTAATTTGTTGATCTATATTTTGATATTTTAGTGATATATATTTGTATACTATGTAAAATCAATATATGTTTGATTTGTTGTCTATTTTTGAATGATAGATTTATATATTGGTATTTAAGTGATATATATTTGGTTTATTTGTATAACTTGACATACCCTGAATAAAACTAAATATTCTTAAGAAATAAAGCACATGTGAAATGATATCATTGAAATACCCTGAATAAAATCAATACTATAGTGAAAAATTCATTATTTGCATTTTAACAATGGATATATGGTATTTAAGTGATATATATTTGGTTTATTGGTAAGAACTTGGCATACTCTTAATAAAATCAATATTAATCTTAAAAATTACAACATACGTGAAATGGTATCATTGAAAATTCTCGGAAATAAAATCAATATTATTATGAAAATTTGGTATATTTACATTTTATAATCGATATATATTTTGGTATTTAAGTGATCTACATTTAGTTTATTGGTATGAAACTGTCATGTCCCGAAAGAAATAAAAAATATTCTTAAAAAATAAAGCACACGTGAAAAATGATTCGTTGAAAAACCCTTAATAAAATCAATAATATACTGGAAATTTCAATATATTCTCACTTAATAGTGGATATATATTTTTGGTATTTAAGTGATATATATTTGATTTATTGGTAATAATTTAATATAACCGTAATAAAACCAACAATATTCTTAAAAAATATAGTGCACGTGAAAAATAGTGGATATATATTTTTGGTATTTAAATGATATATATTTGGTTTATTCATAAGAACTTGACATACCCTTAATAAAACCAACAATATTCCTAAAAAATACAGTACACATGCAAAAAAGTGGATGCATATTTGTTGTACTTAAGTGATATATATTTGGTTTATTGGCAAGAACTTGACATACCCCTAATAAAACAAATAAATATTCTTAAAATATATAACACACGTAAAATTTAAATGGATATATGTTTTGGTATTTAAGTGATGTATATTTGGTTTGATGGTATAAAATTGTCATGCCCCGAAAGAAACCAAAAATATTCTTAAAAACTAAGACGTGAAAATCATATCATTGAAAATCGTTAAATAAAACCAATAAATTTAGTATATTCACATTTAATTCAGTATGATTATTGATCATGGAGACTAGAAAAAATAATTTGAGAAAAAAATTAAAAAGCAAAATTCTTAGTAGGATCCGAAAAAAATTTAAAAAGAGAAGTCCTAATAATACTCCCACGTAATTGTTTTGAAAATCTTAAAAAAACGAAAAAAAATTCCATAAATAAATGAAAATAATTTCATAAATAGCTGAAACAAAGATTCGAAAATCTAAATAAATAAAGATCTGAAAATCAAAATAAATGAAATAAAATATCAGAAAATAACAGGCTTCTTAAAAATAGCATTAAATGATTTCTTAAAAAAAATAATAATCTGTAAAAGATCCAAAATAAATTAAAAAGAAAAAGTTCTAATATGACTCCTAGGTAATTGTTCAGTAATAAATGATAAGTAATTACTATCAACATATCTATCTATAAAAAAAATATAAACATGATAGAAATAATTTTTTTACATATGCAATACGTAAAAATCTTTTTAAAAAAAACTAAAACTAATCATTGACCATGAAGAAAAAAATTGAAAAAAAGTTAATGTAAAAAGAATCATAAATAAAGGAAAAATATTAATTGTCTTCCATAAATAAAAAATAGAAAAATTCAATTTACTAGGAACGAAAGAAAAAAATTTGTATATAATATAATTAGCATAATGATTGTCTTCCACAAATTAAAAATAGGAAAAATTTCAATTTACTAGTAATGAAACAAAAAAATATATATTATATTTATGAAACTTGATTATGAATAGTTATAAAACTCCAATTTACCAGGCAGTATTTATGGGATGTGCATTTAATCAAATTTAGATTCTTAATTAAGGAAGTAATTACTATCAACATATATTTAATCAGTTTTAGATCCTTTAATTAAGGAAGTAATTACTATCAACATGTATACCTATTTATTTTTTATATATATATGCAATCCGTAAAAAAATGATTAGAAAATTGACCATTAATCATGGACACTATTAAAAGAAATTTAAAAAAAAAAAATCAATATAAAAATAATCTTAAATAAAGGAACAAATAAAATATATATATATATATATAGATATATAATATATTAGATATCATAAATAAATGAATAAAAATCTCATAAATAATTAGCTCCTTAAAAATAACATTAAAATGGCTCCCTAAAAATCAATCCATGAAAAGATTTGAAATAAATCAAAAAGGAAAAGTCCTAATAGGATTCCTTGGTAATTGTGGGTGACTTTTCAAAATCGATAAAATAGTATGAAGTTGATATAAAAATGGATGAATTCATCTAAAAATATACGCATTTATAGTGATATTTATTCAAACATTATTTAAATAATTTGAATATACATAACAAAATTTAATATGTATCAAGTTGACATTTATTTGGATTTCATTAATATAATTTATGAGCAAAATAAGAGCTCTCGATTTATATTTTATTTTTGATTGATTTGTGGTTTTGACGCAAACTAAATTTTTTTGGTATAAAATAGGTGTAAATTTGATTTACAATAAACTTACATTGTGTTGAAGAAATTTTATTGGTGTGAACTTGGCATAATAATGGGTGAAATCAAATAAAATATAATTAGACTATTTAATATTGATTATGCTTGTGTATTATAATGATATAAATATGGATTACTTAACTAAGTAGCCACATGGCTAATATTATTAATTTTCATTGAATAAAGTAAATAATAGACTAATAATTCAAACAAACACAATGTTTCATGCCCATGAAAAAATTCTAATTACTTTAAACACAAAAAATCTAACAAAAGTGAATTAACAAATAAACACAATGTTTCATGGATGAAGTCTCAATCTTTTTCAAAAGTTTTTTACTTCTTTGTGGAATTTCATCCACAAAATTTGTTTAGAGTTGACTCAATCTTCATCAATCTTGAATTTTCCTTTCAAATCACTTTTCTATATAATTTGATTCGATTCTTCCAAAGAAATTGAACGAACAATTTTCTTTTTTGAATTTTTGCAATTCTTTTTTTTGTGAATTTCAACGATCAAATTAGAATCGGAAACACCCCACTACATGACTACTATGCAGTATGCACCAATCTTCACCAGCCCCCTCACCCCTTATTTCCACCCCCACAATATATATATAGATGACCACCAAGATTTCCAGCAAATTGCAATAATAGTGTCCTCAAATAATAAAAATGAAGAGGAAGAAAAAGAAGAAGGAATCTGAAAAGCGAAAAATGAAGGCATAATAATAAAATCGAGATTTATTTTTCTCATATATCCCCAATCTTCACCAGCCCTCTCACCCCTTATCCCTACCCCACAATATATATAAATGACCGCCGAGATATGCAGCAAATTGCAACACTAGTGTTCTCAAATAATAAAAATGAAGAGAAAGAAGAAGAAGATGGAATCTGAAAAGAGAAAGATCGAGGCACAATAATAAAATCGAGATTTATTATTCTCATATATCAAAGAAGAGAAAGGAGAAGATGATGGAATCTGAAAAGATAATACAAAATCTTTGAAAAATATTTTCAAACAAATTGAAGTGTTTAATTGGGAAAAACAAGTATCATTACCTTTTTGGGAAGAAGTAAAATCAGATAGAGTAAAAAAAGGGGTAAAAAAAGTTTCTTTTTATCTCTCCTACAACTAATTTAATTAAATCAAAATTAATTAAAGGAAAAATTACAAGACTAGATAATTTTAGACTAGGAATTACAAAATATTTTTTATTTACCAAAATGACAAATAAACTACCAAACTATACCTTTTATCAATGCTGACAAATTAGTACTTTAACCCAAAATAATGTTGAATATTGTACTTGCATTTTTTATTTTATTTAATAATGTTTTTTGCATTGGTCCTTTGCCAAGCCATTTATTTGATTTGATTTTTCACTATTTGGACTGACCCTATCACTAGTCATTCGGTGCTACTCCCCCAGCCCCACCCCCCACCCCCCAACTTCACTTTTTACATTTTTTGAACTAAAAACTCTTCAATGTAGAAAAAAGCAAACTTTCTTCGTAATATTTTATTTGAATTCATCTGTATTCCAGGTAACTTTCACGAGACCCTTTTTTTGGTAATGAAACAAAAGATTTCTTTGTTTAAATAATTGTATATGCGTTATAAGGGTTTTTTTTCCTTGCTTTTTTCCCCGTTTCTATGTGGGTGTAGTGTTCTTTCACAAGATCTAAGGAAGAATAGCTATGGAGGGCACACCTATTAGGAAAAGCCCAAGGTTCTAAAGCAATGTTATTTCCGTTGAGAGCACCCCTCATTGTTGCTCTAGGCCTAATCTTGAGTTGAATGTTTACATACCACCAGCACCAAAAAGGGAGGATGGGAATCGTGTTTATCAAGAGAAGGATCAATGCATCAATATTAGTTCCAGCAAGAGTAAGGTTAATGTAAATTGTGTAGAATGTATTACAATTGGCATCATATATTTTTTTACTGTTGGTGTCTTTGTTAATTTATTTTTTATGGATGTTAATTACACTACATAATGGTATTATAGATAGTATTTTAGGATGGTGCATGTTCTGTCCTTTTATTGGTATTGTGGGTTAGCTTTGAAATGATTCAAGCTAGTCAACATTATGTATTTTAATGTGTTAATATAGTTTGTTATTCATGATTAGATATTTGGCTAAAATGTTGATGTGTTGGTTAGTTTTCTTATTGGTACACAATTATTTTGGTACTGAGGTTTAACATTTTGGTATAACTATTGGCATCTTGGTTAAAAAAAAATTCCCTGTGGTTGTTAGTTATACGACTTAATGTTCTTCTGGATGCTATTCAACATGGTGGATATTGTGTCCCTTTATTGGTATTCTGATTAGTTGTTGAAATGCGTAATGATTTTTAGCATGGTGGCTTTTCTGTTTTTTTTTTTTGTGTAGAAATAGTTTGTTACTCAACGAGACATAATTTGCCAAATATTTTATCAACAATGGATGACATTAACACCTATATGCAATCGCTTTTTATATATCAATCTATGTAAAATAACCAATTAACTTGTTCATATAGTTGCATAAACAAAAAATAAAACTGTCAATAAAACTTACACTAATCTATGTTGTTTGTAATTTTAAATCATCTTTCTACAATACTTCCCCAATTTATAGTCCCGAATACACCAAAAAAAATTAAGAGTCTAATTCTAAACAACCAAAATAATTTTCTTACGTAGTTGCACAAATCGAAAATAGCATTGTCACAAAACTTACCCCAAACAATCAAATTGTTTCCACATTGACTAATAACTAATCCCACATTTTTTTCAACAAGCATTACATTGACCCATTCGGAACACCATCATACTGATGTATTGTCAAAATACAACACATTTGATGCCTAAAACTTAGGATTTTGTGTGTTCTCAATGTGACTTTTATGGGTTTTTATGTGTTTTTGTATTTGTTTTTAAAGGAAATACAGGTTGGCTTAATTTTAGGAAAAGTTGCAGATATTTGCTGATTTAGGACCTACTCTCTACGAATCGTAATCCCATCGACGAGTCGTAGAGATGGTCTCGTATGTACTTTCACTGTTCAAAAGTGAAGTATGAAAATGTGAAGTTCAACTATATAAGCCCCGAGTCGTAGTCCCTTCTACGAGTCGTAAAGGATGGTGTTATAGCAAGTTCCAGTATTGATCAAGATTGGACCAACGAATGCAAATATGGATTACGAGAAGGCAATATGTGTCGTAGACCAGACTATGACTCGTAGAGGTATATTATAGCAGTGAGGTCCAAAATGCAATGCTGACCACCAAAGTTCGATTAGGCTCATAGGGCACACTACGAGTTGTAACTGTGAGCCGTAGCAGACGCCGATCAGTTTTTTCAATTAATTTAGGTACTCATTTGTAAATACTATAAATAGTATATTTTAGGTTTTCAGCAGGAGTTTTTACAAATTTTGAGAGAGTTGACATAGAGAGACTTAGAGAGCACGAAAGTTTAGAGTACGGTTTTATCTTTGTAGACTCAATTTTGGAGATTAGATTCACTTGTTGATCCACTTCATTTTCAAGCTTGTGATTCTAAATACAAAGTGGGTTTTATTGTTCTTCATTCTCTTTGGGTAAGTGATTAACTATGTCTTCAATATTCATTGTTTATTTGTTTTCCCAAGCTATGAGTAGCTAAACCCACAACTTGGGTTGTGGGAACCATGAGAATCTAACTTAGACAACCAAGATTATTTGCACTTCTTGAGTAGGGTATTTGTATGTATTAGACATTTTTCTTCATTTTGCATGTTGTTTAATGGTGACCAACATTAAACCGCGCCTAGTGTAATGATCCCGATCCAGGTAGTGATGAATAGGAAAAGGGAATAGTTAACAGAATTCGATGATGTGTTCTCGTCTAATCAACTGAACCCGAAGGAGAGATTGACTATGATAATGGGTAATAGTTAGTTTGGCACACAATGGAGGCCAGCCAAACCCCATAATGAAATTCGACCTTCACCTTCACAAGAGGGCTAGAAGAACCTAAATTACCATCCTGCATTCAATGTCCTAATTGAGGTTGTGTTATCTAGGTTGTTTAAGTTAGTGAATCATGGGGAACATAAGTACCGAAGTTGCTCTCAATTTGATTGTCTCTCCTTTTTATTAGGCTAATTTAATTTTCTATCAGTTATTGCAAACCCCCCCCCCCCCCCCCTTTTTTAGAGAATCAAGTTCTTGTATTTGAATTGATTATTGGTGAACCAAGTTGCTAAAGTACCTTATTCATTGTGGGATTCGACCCTAACCTTGGTTAGGTTTTTACTTCTACGATCGCTTTAACCTTGAAATAAAGCTATCTTGAGCGTTCATCAAGAAAAATGGAGTCGTTGCCGGGGAATACGGCGATGCTTTGATGTCACGACCCGACCCCGGGGCCGTGACTAGTGCCGATTAGGCACTAATCCTAATACTAAATCACAATTATCATATTATAAGCTTAATAATTCTACAGAAAATTCGACAGAGTTTCCTTTGTTTTACTGACTAAACCACCTGCACGGAAACTCAGCCAACGCCCAGCAACAGATACATAACTAT
>JAPFFP010047346.1:0-10419 GCA_026153255.1 Solanum medicagineum | reverse complement strand
TATTGTTTTATATAAAAATTATATTTATTTAATAACAAATATTAATTATAAATAATTTTTAAATTAATACGATATAAGTGCAAAACAAACTATAGAAATATAGTAGAAAACAAGCTGGCGTCTCTGGCTTTTATGACCCAGGGGCCACCTTCGCCCTCCACTGTCATTTATTCTCCTCTAAAATAAATCGTATAGTATCGAATAAAATTATCAATTAACTATCTACGTAGAATGACATTCAAATTTTCACATTAGATAAAACTATTAAATCCTTGTTCAAACTAGGTAAGAAGTATTGATATTTAAGGCTTTATAATTTTACCTAAACGATCAATAATAGCATGTCATAACGTGTTTTTAATATGAAAGCAAATTTTACTGAGAGAAATGTAATACAATGTGGCATCCTCCAGCGTCATTTATTAGAAATTATTTGTTGCCCACATATTTTTTCCTCACGTGTCCCAAGGCAAAAGTAGAGACCTAACTTATTAAATAAACACTTTAATATGTGACCTCACCCAACTCCATGGAAACATATCGTCATCTTCTTTTTATTTATTGCCTACTTTCGTCATCATATCAAAGGGATCCCCATCGAATGTGTATACTTGTCCTCTCTATGCTACCTCTTATTAATGCACTCATTATTCTTTATACTTTAGATGGATTTAAAATTATATTTTTATAGAGTAGTTCATCCTTCTTGGAATTTAGGTGTCCACCGGATTACATTTACTATATAGAGTAAGCCCCACAAATATTCGGGGTTGTTTATGCAATTTAAAGGGGATATATACTAGAATGAAGGATTATATTTTAAGAACAAAAATATTTTAGAATTTACACCGTCCGTACTCTATAAAAAATCACAAAACTACGTAACAATACAATATATTTTATCATATTTTCTAATAATCATTATCATTTTAAAAAATTATAAAAATCTCTTATTTTTACTCTTTCTTTCTCTCTCTCCAACTTGCAGATACATAAACTATTATTTCTCACTCCTCTTTAATTTATCTTAAATTCCCTCCTAATTTAAGTATTCTAATTAATATTTACATAATCCTCATATTTTTCAATTGTCGAATCAATCTTTTCATGATTAATTTTAATTTCAAAATTTTTATCATTATTTTAAACTAAACAAAAAGAGAAGAAATTGAAAAGTTTTCAATTTCTCCGCCAAAACCTATATCATCTTCCATTTTTCATCATCTTCTTCATAGCAGTCGTCCATGTCCAATCGTTGATACATATGGATTCTTCACCATCATTTACCGTTGATCTTACCAGATACCATCTAGCAGTGAAAATATTCCTCAAACTAAAATTGTTCAACCAATCACAGATGTTCCTCATTCCAAAGTTTCACACGGCACCATTCTAACTCCACCGATGAGTGCTTTTATGAAAAAATAAATCAAAAAAACTGAATGATCGATTATTTGGCCAAAAAATCGTAAAAAAAATTATCTAATTTTTTTTTTTGTTTTGGTGATGATTCCCAAAATCCTCAAAGTGTCTCCATTGAAGAAGATTTACCAGTTGATACTTGAAGAAGGATTTTTCTATTTTTTTTAGAATGATAGATACTTGATACTTAAAATTAAGTGGTGGTTTTAGGTACTTATTACTTTAAGAAGGAGTGCTTGTACTTGATACTCATAAGTTTGATAAGCACAAACACTCCTTAAAGTATCAAGTATCTAAAGTCAACATTTAATTTTAAATATCAAGTATTTATCATTCTAAAAAAAAAAGGAAAAAATCCTTAATGAAGTATCAACTACTAAGATCAAACACCTAATTTTAAGTATCAAATATCTACTAGACAAAAAAACATAAAACTTATGTCATGTATCAATTATCAGTAGTTTAATAAGTACAAGTTCTTCTTCTTAAAGTATAAAGTACTTAAAGCCAACGTTTAATTCTGAGTATCAAGTATCTATTTTCAAAACATGAATCTCCATTTTCAAACTCTAAAGGTCCAATCACATCAGCATCCTGTTTGATACCTCATCACAAACAGTGGGTACTTTTCAAACCCAGGTTCCCTGTTCTTAATCTCAATATACAAATTCACACCCATATCGTTTCAAATAGTAATCGGAGAAGAATTACTTTATACTACGTATCTGATGATTATTCTTTTTCTTCTTTGGTCGACATCCAATTCAGCAGCTATTGCTTCATCCAAATTAACGAATGAAACATTTTCTCCAACAACAATTTCATCGCTTTGTGTAATTCGTAATCAACCTCAAATTCTCATTTGCCAGAATGAAGTAGCAAAATTGATATGTTCATATCTTCTCTTCGACAACCTTCTTGAAAAACTGAATCTACTCTACAATTTGCGATTTCTTGAAAGTAATTTTCAGAATTTTTGAACTTTTGAATTTGATTATGTTGTGCATACACAACAACTCAAATTGGTGTCAACAACATTACAACATAATTAATGGATAATTTAATTAAATTATGCCCATTTTATGCATAACTTATTACCCTCATGCCTATTTTTTCTATAAGTATCAAACGTCTAACGAGGTATCATGCACAACTACTTTTTAGGGGAAAGTAATTTAGAAAATAATTGGTATAGAAAGGAATTACCCATCTACAGTATGAGATTTATATAATTTATACAATAATCCTATTCTGAAAAATATGCATGAACTGTTGTATTCTAAAGCCCATTTTTGATACTATTTGAAAGTGAAAATTATTTGGTAAGAAAACAAATAAGTATATCTTTGCTTAAAATAAGCCCCCGGCTAGCAACGCCAACAACAACAACTCTACAAAGGAAACAATGTAATGCCTCTTAAGTACCTTAGCTTAAGATCGGATCAAAACATAACATCCCAAGTTGTTTTAGCGAAGATCGAGCCGAAAAATTGAGAAGAGTTCAAAAATAAGTACAAAAATGATTTCGATGAATTTTTCATCAAGAGATTCAAAAGATAATTTGTTTATAAAAAAATTCGTTTAACCAAAAGAGTACACGACCAGCCCGCTTCACGAACCCGATCAACCCTGGTTCCAAAATCAACTCTAGAGAAAATGAACTAACGCAAAGCAAGTCCTAGTCACAAACGTGTCTGATGTAAGGCCGAATTTTGGCCCGACCTCAATTTTAATGAGGAAAATTTTGATCTTTTCTTTATCTCCTCTACACCCAACTCACGTCGCTTTGAGGTCAAAATTGACGCTATATAATTTCTAAACATTATTTTTTCATCATTACCATGCTTAGACTATAAAAAGGGTGAAATAAAAGAAAACAAAAAACTAGGGTTCAAGAGGAACAAGTCAAGTCATCTACTTGAGAGTATTTACTCTTCATTCCAGGTATATAAGGATAAGTAAAATGTTAGGTTGAGTTCATCTATGTGTCCCACTTCCTTGTTTAACGGAGTTGAGTTCAAGTTTGAGTCTCTAAGTCTCCTGTGGTTGAATTCTTGAGAAGTAACCTAACTCCTCGAAATTTCTTGCATATTTTTGTATGAATTGATGTTTTTGTGAATTCAGTACTTGAAGTAATTATTTTTTTCCCTAATTCATATGAATCCTGATTGAATGTTGCATATAACTTAATACCCTTATGTATCGATTGAATTTGGAGAGAATAAATGTAACCCAAATCAAATATGAATGTAGCCAAAGTGATCATTGAATGTCCTTTCCTTTCCTCCTGTCCTGAATTGAATAAGAGTAATGAGTATAAACTAATGTCAATACAAAAATGTATTCATATTGCCCTTGAAAGATAAGAATGAGATGATAGTACGATTGTTTGAATGAATTGATTGTGAGATGATTGTTGAATTGATAAGAGTCCAATGAGACTAATTGAATGATTTCAACAAATTGACTGGCTTGGAAATTTATGAGCATATTGAGTCTTAAGAAAAGTATCGAGCAACAAATTAGGTAAGAATAAATAACAACTCAAGCCCAATAACTATGTAGCCAGTGTAGGAGAGGATTGAACCATTAAGATTAGATGTTTCTTTGTTATCCCAAAAAAGGACTTGACTTAATTTTAGATCCCATGATTGTGATCGTTCCTTACTTTGGCAATATTAGATGAGTGTGACAATGACATTTCTTCGTTGTACATCATCGATTTATAGTTGATGGTTGTCGATTAGAGAAACTTTCAAATAGGACATGACAGTGCTCTAAATGACTAGTCTGAGTTGCTTATTGTTGAACTTGTCTAAAATATAGTTTTACCATTAAACATGCGTCATTTCTGAGTTGAGTATATCTTGAGCCTATTGTTTTTTTAGCTATCTTACATATAGTATATTTCATGCAATAATGTCATTTGGTTTTGTATCATTTTATGATGTAGATACAGGTGCCAGAGATCATTAGCAGGTGTCCATTGATAATCTACTTCGTTATAAAGATAATTATAAGTCCCCATTGCTTATGGAGGCCTAATGTTATGTCATTTACTATTTTTTAGTGTTTTTATTTTTATTATTGTATACATGAACGTAGAATTGGCCCCATCTAGACGACTAAAGGTAGAGGCTTCATATAGTAATGATAGATTGGAGTTGATGATTTCACGTCTTAGATTTGTTCCTTTCAAACGATTCTCGTGATATTGAATTGATTTAGGTTGCCAGTTTTAAGTCACTATTCGATGGAGTTATTGATTGATTAGCCCACTGAATTGTCTCTTTGTGCATGAACCGAGTCTTACGTTGTTGATTGAATGAGTGATTGAGTTAGGTGATTTGCTTAGGGACCAATACTGATTTTTTAGTGTCGGCTATGTCTAGGGTACCCTCTCTGGATATGACAAACTTGGTATCAGAGCATAGAGTTTAATAGTCTTATGGTGTCTATGAAGTCATGCCTAGTAAAGTCTTACTTATAAGTATGTTTGCACCACACTTATAATCAAAAGGCTACATGACATTAGAATTTTTCTAACTTCTTTTATCTGCTGAGTTGGTGTGATAGAATTTGGCTCTATGAAAGTTTCTACCTAACTCGTTCTTACGTGCTTATAGATCATGCCTCCTAAATGAACTACCAGCCAAAGAAATTCTTCAAAACTTTAATCACTGAGATTCCCCTATAGAGATGCCTTCTTAGACAATAGCAAGAGGCTGAGGTTGCACTACTAGAACCACTGGGCTTCTCAAATGCCTACTATTCATCCTAAACCTATTTCAGATGCTGAGTCCATTCTCATCACTCAGATTGTGGCTGCCCAGACTAGTAATCGAAGTTCACCAGCTCTTAGCTCTAGCTCTCAGGTGCCGACTAGTGCAACAATGCTTAAAGACTTCCTGAGAATGAACCAACCAGTCTTTATTGGTTCTAAGGTTGAAGAGAACCCCGAGAACTTCACAAATGAGATATGGAAAGTCATGAACGTTATGCATGGAAATGAGATTGAAGGAGTTGAACTTTCTTCCTACCAACGAAAGGAAATAGCGAATGTATGGTTTAACCAATAGAAAGAGAGATGAGGTGAAGATGCTAAGCCAACAATGTAGGATGAATTTGAGGATGTGCTTCTTGATCAATTCTTTCTCAAGGAGTTAAGGGAAGCGAAGGTTGAACATTGTCAAGTCTAAATGGGAGGGGATAAATGTAAAAGAGTATGGCCTGAAGTTCATCCAACTATCTAGGTATGCTCCAGTACTGGTCCCAAACACGATAACTAAGAAAAAAAAGTTTGTCTCTATCCTGGGAAAACATATGAAGAAGGAGTATAAAGCATCATTGTTGATTTCAGGTATGGACATCTCCAAACATACAATATATGCACAGTGGGTTGAGAAGGACAAGAAGAAATATAGGAAGGAATATATGAGCAAGAAATCCAAATCAAGAGGACATGAGCCTAACCAGCACAAGCAAGGTAAGGGGGACAAATCCTTTTTCTAGAAGAGGTCTTTGAGCCATACTCCATCCGCAACAAATACACCACCACCAAACAACAAGTATGATGAGAAATCATAAAGTCACTAGACTTTCTAAGCTCAAGTTTCCTAATCGGAAGGTAGTATGGCCCAAGGTTCAAGGGGGAATGCACCTTGTGGAAAATGTGGTAAGCTTCATTTGAGAGAGTGCCGAGAGGGGACTAATAGATGCTACAAGTGTCGTGAAATAAGTCATATATATAAGGGTTGTCCAATCTAGAGACATAGTGAGAGAGGCAGCAAGGCCCAATCTTCTTCGACAGCAACACTAGCCCGTGCTAACAAGAGGTAATATATCAAGTATAGGAAGGAGCACAAAACACATATATATTATGTTCAGACACTAAAATCAAAAGAACTCGATAGATGTTGTCATGGGTATGCTTTGAGTCTTTTTCATGCGAGATATATGTATTATTTAATTCGGGTGTCACCTTATCTTTTGTGACCCCTTATGTGACCGATAAGTTTAAGATTCTCCCCAAGTGTCTACTTGAGTCATTTAGTATTTCTACTCTTGTTGGTGAGCCTATCCCAACTAAGAGGGTCTATAGAGATCGCCCCGTGTCTATCTTTCATAGGGATACCTTGATCGACCTAGTTGAGTTAGATATGATTAACTTTGATTTGATTCTTAGCATGGATTGACTTCATCCCTGTTATGGCTTCGTCAATTATAAAACTCGAATCATTAAGTTTCAGTTTCTAAACGAGCCTGTTATTAAGTAGAAGGGTAATTCTATATTGCCCAAGGTTAAATTCATTTCCTACCTTAAGGACAAAAGCTAATTTTTTGTCATGAGCCAAGCCTAGGGTCTAGACGTGACAAGACGAATGGGATGTTTGGGGATAACCCAAACAAGCCTCTTAGCATATCATGTACACATCCTTGGTTGCGGAAGCAAAGTAAGACAATAGCAAGAGCTAATTATAAAAAGGGAAGCAGGACTAAGGGAAGTCTTTCATAACTGTAGAAAAAACATAAGAAGAATTGAGCTCATAAGCATATACAAATATAGTATCCAACAACACCTCTACTTAAGAATGGAGTGGGGCACAAGACATTTCCTAGGCTCACCCTCATAATAATAAGTATCCAACATAAAGAAGCAGTCTCAACATAGCATGAATCATATAGATATTATCCTCGGAGTTGAGGACTCACCACAGTTTTCTTCAAACAACCGAACTAGCCACATGGAGGAGGATGATTGATATGTCCCTACATAGTAATATCATGTAGGCATAGAGTATGCATTAGTAATCGGAATATACTAAGTATGTAGGGTGCACTACAACAAAGACATAATTCATAATATTCAAAATGCATACATATAGGCAATGGATATAATCTCAATATGACATGTATGATTAATGCTTGTAATAAAACATGCATGTAAAACATTTAACTTGCATAATATACCATACATATGTGGGAGGAGACTCTAACCGATATAGACCAAGAGATCTACTACTTGGAATCCAAGGCATGATGCCCCCTTAGTAACGTGTACGAGGCATGACACCCCCTCGATAAGGTGTGGTCCAGGTAAATCAAACATGATAACATAAACTAGATGGATCCACTAGTAATGCCCATTTAGGGAAATAATATATTTCTATGGTGGCACGTAGTTTAGAGACTAAAGACTTTATATAATGACCCCTTGAGTCAAGCCCCCATCTTAAGCTTCAATCGGTGGTACGCCTAATCCCATGGAATATTTGAATTAATCATCACTTTAGTCATAACATGAATAACTTGTAAGAGACATGATAACTTGACATGAGTAGCTCATTTACGTGCTTGACCTCTACTTGTGAACTTACTTGAACTTGAACATGAGGGTAAAATAACACTCATGCTTGATACCTCATGAATGGCTCACAAGAGGGTAGAATCTTGAAAAAAGGGCTCAACTTGTCACTTGTAACATCATAGATACTTTTTGTGAATTAAATACATGCTTGAGAGGCCATAATTATCTTGAAACACTTGACTTGTAAAATCATGCCATAGCTCATCAATGACTTAAAAATTCTTGTCATGTAATGTTGTCAAACACATGGTGGGTATATGGTCATTTGCTCAAAATCATGCAATTTTCTAGAGTAATGACACAAGAGAGTAAAATCAACCATTTTAAAATCATGCAATTCAACCCACCAATCATAGAAGTAAAATCCTTAGTTTGGGTATCTTGAAATCCATCTCAAAAGTTCATAATAGTTCATATTTTCATAGTTCAAATTGTGCATAGTCTCAATAGACATAAATCAACTCATGGAATAGCTTGAAATGGATATTCATGCATAATTAATCAATATTTGATAAAACCCAACATATCTCACTTTTATAAAGCATAATAATAGATACCCATGAAATATCAAACCTTAAAATCATGAAATTTTCATAAAAAGAGAGAGTTGGGCTCCATGGTTGAAAGGACCCATGGATGAAGACCCACATACCTTAGACCTTGAATTTCTTGGAGTAAACTTGAAGGAGACTTGAAGCTTGGATTGAGTCCTTGAAACCCAAAGTTGTTCTCAAGATCCTTGAATTTGACTGAGGATTTTGATGAAGTCTTGGAGAGGTTTAGAGAGGGTTTTATAAGTTCTAGAGTTGAAAAATGACAAAGTATGGAATATTTCACATTTAAATGGGCATTGGGTTATTACCCTAATGCCCTTGAACGAAATATAAAAGTAGGGAAAAAGTTGCACTAGACCGCATCCAGTCTGCGACGCGGACCAAACGCAAAGGACCAGTTAGTCTGCTCCTAGGCTACGTCATGCCTAGGGCACGGATGCACACTGAAAATCGTAAATTAACAAAATTATTTTTTGCTATGGGTCGTCTAAAATTCGAAATTTATCCATTTCCCACTCAATGTTGTCCCCTAATCAAGAATATGAAGCTAAAATTTTTAAAATCATGCACGGATTTTGAGATATTAGGAAAAAAATATTATGGAAAATTCTGAAGCACATGATGGTGTTTCATCTTTAGAGGGTTTCTACGACATAATTTGAGTTAAGAATGATAGTGTGGAATCTCTACGCCTCAAGTCTGTCTTAGTTGTTAATGAGTTTCCTAAGCGTTTCCTGAGGATCTACCTGAATTCCCTCCTGATAGGGAGATTGACTTTGGGATTGACATCCTTCCTGATATGCAGTCCATCTCATTCCTTCATATAGAATGACCCCTTCTAACCTTAAGGAGTTGAAGAAACATTTGAAAGATTTGTTAGGTAAGGAGTTCAATAGGCTGAGCATCTCACCTTGGGGGCTCCTGTCCTATTTGTATGAAAGAAAGATGATTCTCTTAGGATGTGTATTGATTTTCGGCAACTGAACAAGGTCACTATAAAGAATAAGTATCCTCCCCTAGGATAGATGACCTATTTGACCTCCTTTAGAGGGCCATTTGTTTCTCAAAAGATAGATCTTAGGTTAGGCTACCATCAGTTGAAGGTGAGGGAATGTCATATTTCAAAGACAACCTTTAGGACTTGTTATGGTCATTTGGAATTCCTAGTTATGTCCTTTGGATTGACTAACGCACTTGCAGTATGTATGAATATCATAAATTGAGTCATATTTGGACATATTTATGATTGTATTCATAGATGACATATTGATCTTCTCTAGAAGTAAGGAGCAACATGCCAACAATTCTAAGATTGTCCTTTAGACTCATAAGGAAAGGAAGTTATACGTAAATTTTCAAAATGTGAATTTTGGATAACCTCAATGACGTCCCTAGGCCATATTATATATGGAGATGGTATTTAGATGGGTACCTAGAAAATTGAAGGCAGTGAATAATTAGACCCATATCCCCAACACATATAAGAGCTTCCTGAATTTGGTTGGATATTACATGTGATTTATTGAAGAGTTCCTATCTATATCAGTGTCATTAACTAAGTTGACTCATAAGAAGGCTAAATTTTAATGATCTGATGCTTATGAGAAACGTTTCCAAGAATTAAAGACCAAATTGACTATTGTTCTTATAATGGGAGAAAATTAAGTTATTTGGGCCCTGGAGGACCTACCCGAACAGAAGGTTTTGTGATTTATTATGATGCTTCCATAGATATACTGGGTTGAGTGTTGATACAGAAAGGCAAGGTGATAGCTAATGCCTCTAGACAACTTAAGATTCATGATAAGTACTATCCAACTCATGACCTTGAGTTGGCATTGTAGTATTTTTCTCTCAAGATCTGGCATTAACTTATATAGAGTGCATATAGTTCATGGATCACAAGAGCTTGTAGTATGTCTTTAGGCAGAAGAATCTCAACCTTAGGCAGAAAAGATGGCTAGAGTTGCTCAAGAATTATGATATTGTTAGGCCCCGCAAATTAATATAATTGGGGCGAAGCGTAAAATTGGAAACTAGTACGATTTTCGGGTAAATTAATGAAAATGAGTTACG